>CAKNXH010063262.1:0-30057 GCA_932178445.1 Andricus quercusramuli
AAGTTCTTTTTTAGATCTACTCGAAGTATTCTTTAATCGATTGTTCGGCAATTTTTACCAAATATGCATAGGAAATAAGTTATTTCCCTTAAACTATATATACATATATTTCTTTCACTCAAATAATTCGCTTGAAATGGACTTCTTAGGACCATAATTCCCAAACTTTCAGAGATAGAACATTCGATTTTTTTTCATTTCGCAGAAAATTTCAAGCACTCACATTCTGGTCGAAGATTTCTGGACATAGGATGAACTGGAATAAGGCAATTTTCATAAAAATTTATTTTTCCCACTTTTTTCACAATTTTTCAAAAATGTTGGAGGGTTTCAGTTCTCGTAAGATGTTCAGCGCCTGTAGCCCTTTTTTGGATGCCAAACTGAATGGTTTGAGACAATGAAATTCTACGTACAACTTATTTTCATTAAAATATGTTAATTAACCTCTTCAAAAAGAAAAAGAAAAAAAAAGAGTTTTCTCAAGAACGGCCTAAGCCATTTTTTTCTTTTTGGGCTCAAAATGATCGTGAGGCATCCCAGACGTATATTCAGAAAAAACCGACATATGCAAGCCTTCTTGGGTTGAAGTCAGTTGAGGAACACACCGTCCCTTCTCATGTTAAATTTCCTAGAAAAAAATTGGTGTTCTTATTAGAACAAATTTTTGATTCCAAAAGAGCTGCAACAAAAAAGAAACTCTCTTGTTGAAAATGAACCCAACATGATGAATGGTGTCTAAAGCAACCCAAAGTTTGGATTGAAACGGTTCTTATAGAGCCTTTTTGTCACTTCTATCTTGACTCACTTCGAGGATTTTACAAGTTAATAATGCACATTTTACTTTATAATTCGGATGAAATAATATTGCACTGGGAAAAATTTAATAAGGAAACTAAAATTATAGACATGAGTCATTCTTGAGAGGAATATAGTGCACATGAAATGTGACTGTTTTTAAGGTTATGTTGAAAATCCGTCATTTTCAACTTTTAACTACGCATGTATCAAAAAGCGCGGGACTATTTAAAATTATGTAATATACACTTGTAATATAACGTAAATGTTACATTCATTTAAGAAGCTAGGTATACCTATCATCCAATTTAATTTGTTTTGTAAAATAAAAAAAATTGGTCAATATTCATCTGTATCATTATTCATAGTCAATCGAGTTACACCGTGAAGGACCCTGCTGGAAGTAAAAAGATTAAAAAACACAGAAATTTGGGGATAGGAAAAGATAGAACTATTCTCTCTCAGTGAATCACTTTGCATCCCTAAAACACTATCTTTTCTTATCCCTAACCCCAATAACTTTCTATCTTTTCCTCTATCCTACGTCACGAAAGACTCTTATCTTTTTCGATCCATTAGTCTATCTATGTATCTATTACGAATTCCAATCTTTTTCAATCTCTTTCTCTATCCTTCGTGACCGAGGCCTCTTATCTTTTTCTATCCCTTAGTCTATCTATCTATTACTAATTTCAATCTTTTTCAATCTCATCATGTATCCTTCGTGACCGAGGACTCTTATCTTTTTATATCCCTTAAAATTGGGAAGTCCATCGAAAAGTTAAAAAATTCTTTAAACAAATTAACTTGACTTTGACCACGTATCAGAAAGACAACGTGACGTCCATGCTTATATACCTACATAATTAAAATTAATTTCTCTATCTCACAGCCGACAACTGTGATGAACTTGGAAGGAAACGGTTTGCTAGGCATCTACTTATAGGCCCGAAGACTGATTTTACTTGTTGGTTACTTTTACCCTCAACCATCTAGCGTACCCTGCTGGAATCAAAAAGATAAATATCCTATCTTTTTGAATAATTTCGAATCTTTATGAAAAAAATAGATAGAGAAAATGTATTCGATTCTATCTCTTTGTCAATCTAAATTCGCGTCCATCTTTTTGAATCCTCTCTTTTCTATCTCATCCTATACTTTATCTATCCACGTCCATCTTTTTCTATCTCTCTATCAATCTTAAATCCTCTTGTCTTTTTCAACCTTCTTTTCCCTATCTCTTCTTATCCTCGATCTATACGCGTCAATCTTTTGCTATCTTTTTGTCTATATAAATTCACGTCTTTCTTTTCCAATCTCCTTTTCTCTATCTCATCCTATCCCCATTCTATCAACGTCAATATTTTTTTTATCTTTTTGCCTATATAAATTCACATCTTTCTTTTCTAATCTCCTTTTCTCTATCTCATCCTATCCTCATTCTATCAACGTCAATATTTTTTTCATCTTTTTGCCTATATAAATTCACATCTTTCTTTTCTAATCTCCTTTTCTCTATCTCATCCTATCCTGCTTCTATCGACGTCAATCTTTTTCTATCTTTTTGTCTGTATAAATTCACGTCTTTCTATTCCAATCTCCTTTTCTCTATCTCATCCTATCCGGCTTCTATCAAAGTCAATCTTTTTCCATCTCTCAATCAATACGAACTCCCTTTATCTTTTTCAATCTCCTTTTCCTTATCTCTTCTTATTCTCGATCTATCCGCGTCAATCTTTTTCTATATTTTTGTCTCTATAAATTCACGTCTTTCTTTTCCAATCTCCTTTTCTCTATCTCATTCCATCGTGCTGCTATAGACGTCAATACTTTTCTATCTTTTTATCCATATAAATTCACACCTTTCTTTTTCAATCTCTTTTTCTCTATCTCACCCTATCCTGCTTCTATCAACGTCAATCTTTTTAAATCTTTTTGCCTATATAAATTCACGTTTTGCTTCTCCAATACCCTCTTCTCTATCTCATCCTATCCTTTATCTATCCACGACAATATTTTTCTATCTCTGAATTAATCTAAATTTCCATCTATCTCTTTCAATCTACTCTTTCCTATCTCTTTGTATCATACATCTAATAAAGTCTATATTTTTCTATCTATTTTCCGATATTAACTCACGTATATCTCTTTCAATATTCTTTTCTCTATCTCATCCTATCCTTCATCTGTCCACGTCAATCTTTTTCAATATCTCTATCAAGCTAAAGTTCCGTCAATCTTTTTTAACCCCCTCTTATTTTATCATATCTTGTCCTTCCTCTATACTCGTCAATATTTTCCGATCTCTCTTTCAATATAAATTCCCGTCTATCTTTCCTAATCTCATCTTCCTTATATCATTTCTACAATTTTCGATCTATTTTCAATCTAAATTCACGTCTATCTTCATCCATCTCTGTCTCGTCTCATCCTGTATCTATTTAAGTCAAAGCTTTTCTATCTCTGTGCATTTATATAGTCAAAAAGATAGAAAAAGTTTGACGTGGATAGATCGAGAATAAGAAGAGATAGGGAAAAGGAGATTGTAAAAGATAAAGGGAGTTTAGATTGAGCGAGAGATGGAAAAAGATTGACGTCGATAGAAGCAGGATAGGATGAGATAGAGATAGGAGATTGGAAATGAAAGACGTGAATTTATATAGACAAAAAGATTGCAAAAGATTGACGCAGATAGATCGAGGATAAGAAGAGATAGGGAAAAGGAGATTGAAAAAGATCAAGGGAGATTAGATTAATTAAGAGATAGAAAAATATTGACGTTGATAGAAGGAGGATAGGATGAGATAGAGAAAAGGAGATTGAAAATGAAAAACGTGAATTTATAGAGAAAAAAATATAGGAAAAGATTGACGCGGATAGATCGAGAATAAGAAGAGATAGGAAAAAGGAGATTGAAAAAGATAAAGTAAGTTCAGATTGATTGAGAGGTGGAAAAAGATTGACGTTGATAGAAGTAGGATAGGATGAGATAGAGAAATGGAGATTGGAAAAGAAAGACGTGAATTTATACAGACAAAAAGATAGAAAAAGATTGACGCGGATAGATCGAGGATAAGAAGAGATAGTGAAACGGAGATTGTAGAAGATAACGATAGTTTAGATTGATAGAGAGATAGAAAAAGATTGACGTTGATAGAAGTAGGATAGGATGAGATAGAGAAATGGAGATTGGAAAAGAAAGACGTGAATTTACATAGACAAAAAGATAGAAAAAGATCGACGCGGATAGATCTAGGATAAGAAGAGATAGGGAAAAGGAGATTGAAAAAGATAACAGGAAATTAGATTGATAGAGAGATAGAAAAAGATTGACGTGGATAGATAAAGCATAGGATGAGATGGAAAAGAGAGGATTGAAAAAGATAGACGCGAATTTAGATTGACGAAGAGATAGAATGGGATACATTTTCTCAATCTATTTCGATCTATTTTCGATCGAATCTATCGATAGATCGAATCTATTTTCGAAAAGGATAAGATCTCTATCTTTTTACTTCCAGCAGGGCAGAGAGGTATCATAAAAATCTTACAAATCCTTACAATAATGGAAAGGGGGTCTAAAATATAAATAATCATTAGTTACGTACAATTAATGGAGGATCCCTAATCCGATTCCTACAATTTTCAATAAAGAGACTTGGTTAAAATTAGTTTCGGTTTTTAACTTCTTGATTCTGGACAAAAGTCTTAGGTGTATGTCACTACCTGACTTGTATACCATGTAATCGCCTGGAACAGATATTGCCCAGAAAGTTTTGTAATATGTTCGAGGAAGCAAAGTACGTAGTCTCAGAATGTAGGGCCTTGTAGGCCGGCCTTGGGGGATAGAAGATGGTAGAAAACTCGTTTCGCGTCTCCTGATAAAAGATGATTTCGTGCCCGAAAGTTTTAAACTTCCCAGTGCGGTGTCTGCCCGTCCTGCCCGACAGACTCTTTGTCGGTCCGCGAGCTAATACCGCAGCATCATGATTAACAGTTCGCGCTTGACCTGGTCGAAAGCTCGCATCTGACACAGAACAGAGGTTCTTGGTTTAAGAAATTAATCCCGCGATGGGCACATTCTCCTTAATTTAAGCAAATGATTTCATTTCGTTGACCAGGGTATTAATTAATTTTTTTTTTAATATCAAATAGTGCCGATTACTAGTATAATATTTGGAGAAACGAGAAAAAAACTGCCTCAGGCCGGTTTTGAACCCGGAACGCCACTACGCATGGGAGCATCAACCAATTATGCCACCGAGGCCTCAGCGGATCTCTTTTTGTTTCTTCTATATCACGTGCGGTGACGCGGGACTGCATCTCTTCACCTTGTGACACTTTTTCTCTTTCTTCTCGTTTCTGCCAATATCGGATCAGTAATCAACACTATTCAATTTTCAACATCAAAAGTCAATTTATTGATATCCTACTCAACAAAATGACATCATTTGCTTAAACAGAAAAAAGAAAGGAAGAGAAACAGGAAAAGATCTGTTGAGGCCTCGGTGGCGTAATTGGTTAACGCTCTACTCATGGGTAGTGGCGTTTCCGGTTCAAATCCGGGCTGAGACAGATTTTTTTCTCTTTTCTCCAAATATTAGACCAGTTTGACACTATTCAATATTTAACATAGAAAATTAATTCTCCTTAAGCTTCCGACACGTTCACATTTGACAAATCCTTCAAGCAAGTTTGTATATTTTTTACATTTTGATGAAATAATGCTCCTCATTATCATGCTACGTTTATTAAAAAGTTTTTAGGAAGTTACTAACTTAAAATTGATTCAATTTTTGAACAAAGCTTCGAATTGTTTCATTATTATTAACGCTTCTTGTTTTAATTGAATAAATTTTTAAGTTTTCAATTAAAAAGCATATAATTTAAAACATTTTTAGAATAAATAAACTTTCAAGGTTCACAATATTTAAAATTATTAAATTTTGAACGCTGAGAAGGACAGTGATTTTTTACATAATATGTATTTTAAGAAAAAAGTTTGTTGAAGGTTTTCAATTTCGAATTTCACAATGTTGTAGTTTTAAATTCAAATAATAAAAATGGCAAATAATTTAACCATTAAATCTTTCGCAATTTCATGTTCAAAGCATTGATGGTCAGTTTTATATTTTATAATTATGATTTAGAAATTCTAAAATGATTTTGAATTAAATGTCAGCAAAATAAATTCAAAACCATGAAAAATTAAAAAAATAATTTTTCTAAATGCAAGCCTTGAAAATATGCAAATTTTAGAATAACTCATTAAAATAAACTATCTTTTATTTGGAAATGTTCCGAAATATTGACAAATTCAAACTCAACCTAAGAAAAAACAATTTCGCATTAAATGGCTTGAAATTGTGCAATTTCAAAAATTGGAATTCATAGCGATCTTGTTTTGTATCCTTTTTTTTAATTTTCGACGTTATATCTTAAAATGATCAGATTATTAGTAATAGATTTAAGAAAATGAATTATTTAAAATTAAACAAAAATGATTGGAATACTTCAAGAATGAATAATCATTGTAAATAAAGTGATAAGAATTAAATAATTTAAAATAAAAAAGTAAAAAGCTGTGTTTTTTAAATCAAAATAGATCGCACTAGAACTATCTGAAATGGACACATCAGTAATTGAATTACTTCTTTTATTTTGATTAGTTAGAATTCTAGAATTCTGCATTTTCATGTTGAACACTGCATTTTCAAATTTTCCCTTTCATAAGTTTTTAATTTTGCAATTAAAATTGAAATGGTTGAAATTTGGAAAGAATAATTAGTAATTTGAACATTTTTTATTTTTTTACGATATAAATTTACTTAAAATAATTGGAATATTTAATGGGTTTGCGCATAAAAAAGTTTTAATCTCACAATTCTTGGTAATTAAGTTTTTCAGTTTCATATAAAGTTCGGATTCGTTCAATTTTCAACATTGCATAGTTGAAATTTTTCCATTTTCATTGTTCCTCATTTGAAATTAAATCATCTTAAACGGTTTTTCAGAAAATTTGTTCTCATTAATTTCAATGTTACATTAAAATATTTCTTACGTATAAGAATTCAAAATTCTAGAATTTCAGGAGCTTTGACATTGATATATTTAATTCAGTTCTCATTTTAAAATTGTCAAATTTTAAGTTTTCTTTTCTTTTCTTTTTCTTTTCTTTTCAATTTCTTCAATTCAAAATAAAATTGTTCAATTTTGAACGTTTTTTCATAAAAGTTATATAATTTTGACTCCTTTCTAATAAAATTGTGAAATTTTTTTAATTTTAGTTGACATTTTTCAAATTTCGAGCGCTTCTAATTAAAAATTTTTCAATTTCAAACACTTTATATTTGAAATTATTCCGTTTGAACGCTTTTATTTAGAAATGATACAAGTTCAATTTCTTTTAATTCCCTGTGAAATATTTACTTTCGCAAAATTGTGCCTTATCTAAAATTGTTTTATTTGGAAAGTTTTCAATTCAAAATTGTTCTTTTTGTTATTTCAAGCGATTTCGCTGTTCGAAATTATTAATTATTGTTTTACAAATTTTAAAACTCCTGATATTTGAAGCTTCGTTGGATAATGGATTTTTAAATTGTTTACATTTTCAATGTTGGAAAATAATACATTCATTTCTTATCTTCATTTTTAAACGTCAAGTATTTTTATTTCAAACCATGCTTATTTATTAATGGAAAGGTTATGAAAAACCCTATCAAACCTGTAGTGAATTTTTTAAACAAAATTTTTATTGACAGATCCATGAATGACCAAAATAGGTGGTAGTTGATGAATAATATATATGCCACATTCATGAAATGGCTTTTAATTTCTATTTTGACATTCGTAAAACGTTGATAAATCCATGTATTAAACTTTTAAAAAATTTTATTTTCAAAAGCTTTAAATTCAGAAGACTTGTGATACTCTGAATGCTTTTATTTTGTAGTTGGGTATTCTCAATACTTGAACTGAAATTTTTGTCTGGTTCAAATGTTTAAATTTTAATGGCTTCGATGACTGGTAATAAGAAACTTCTCACGCGCAGTAATTCCCATTTTAACCTTTTCCTTGAGATCAAAATAAAACTAAAAATAGTCTTTTCTTAAATTAAAAATGAAAAAAAATGTATTTAACAATCCAAGCATTCAAAATTCAAAAATTTATAAATTATCAATCAGGTGTAAGTTTTTCAAATATAACCAATATTTAATTCAAGGTTTGAAAAATGTTAGGTACAATTCAAAGTTTAACAGAATTTGACTAACATTATTTGAATAACAAGATTCTATGCATATTCAAACATATTTCGCCATCTAAAACGTATTAAATTATTCATCTTGTTCGAATACTTTTTAAATCTCTCAGTATTTGAAGATTTTTCAATATTTATTTTTATATAGTTTATATTTTTAATATTAGGAAATGAAAACCCAAGGACGTGAACGCGCGCTTGCATTTACTGCTAGTAATAGTAACAATTTTGTTTTAAGTATGCAGTTTTGCATTTTCATTAAGTTCAATGCACACAAATGAATAATGTTGAGGTGCTAAAAGGACATAATACGCTATTGAGGATTACTCTACCATAAATCATATAGGTACACACATAAAACTTTGCATTCATATAACAGTTTATGGAAAAAAAATGTTTCTTCGCAGGAATTTTATTGGCTCTGATTTTTTCCAGTTACTCTTTGACATACAAAATGTACCATGGCTGAAAAAAACGATGACTTTTAAATAAAACACAGGAAAAAAATAAGTTTATTGAAGTTTGCGGAAATAATTCAAGAGAAGCGGATATGGAAGTCAGTTTAGTGAAAGTTAACAAGGTCTGGTTATACGATTTGAGGAATATTTTGCTAAGATGTGTAGAAAAGTTAATAATTATTCAAAAATCGAAAAAAGTCTAAAATGGGGCCGATCCAAACTGCGCTTGGACTTCGGTGTGATAAGCTTGGCTAAGTTTTGTAGGGTCTTAGCATAGCATGTGATAAATATGTGTCTCCTTTTACAGGTAATTTTTCGGTTTTATACTTTTTACAGAAAAGGTTATATTATATGCTATTCAATCCTATCCTATCATACCCTATTCTTTTATACTATATTATATCCTACCCTTTCATATCCTATTCTATCCATTTGAATCCTATCCTATCCTATCCTGTCATATTCGATTCTATTATGGTATATCCTATCCTATTCGATTCTATCATATCCTACCCCATGCTAGCCTAGCAATTAGTGTGGGTCCAAAATTACCAATTTCAGAAATCGCAAACAATAATATGCCTAAAAGTAGTGCATTGGGACCCTCCTGAAGTGTACTGAATGTGGAATCGATCGATTTGAATTGAGGTAACATGCGAGAGCGAAATAGGTTTAGAAACATTATTTTATGCAGTTAAAATTTTTTTTAATCCCAATTTTTTTTAATTTTTGGGTTTGCCTGGAGTCTTCTTGATTTTTGCCGGATTTTCATATACTATTGTGCAAGAGATTTTCATTAGGTACCCTTATTTCTCAATTTTATATTTCGCGCCCATAAAAACTTCAAAAACTTTCTTGAGGTCAAAATGAACTCGCGGGACGTTCAAGATATATAGGGGATCAAAACTGGAAACACTAGGAATTTTTGAAATATTGAAATCTGTAATAAATGGATTTACTTTTTCTTCATTACTCATCTTGACTTTTAAGAAAGTACTTCTGTCAAACTGAAAACATTGCCTATATTTGAGTAGCATTCGTTTGTATGGGTAATTGTCAAATTGAAGGAAAACTTGAAGTCCTAGTAATATAACATTAACTTAGAAACTCCTACTGATTTTTTTAAATTTAATAAATACTTATTATCATCCTCTACATAATGGTCAGTTATTTTCTTTTATTTATGTTCCTATTTACATTGATTTAATGTAAGAACACCCAAATCGTCATTACCGTACGATGTCCCAACCTCACTTTGCACAATGATAAACGGATTTTCTCCTTTCTTTAGACAGTAGCATTTTTTAAACTTTAGATGAACATAAATTTGATTTATGCACATGTTTCAAGACAAATAAATAATATTGTAAAAACCTTAAAGTCTGTCGCTTGACTTTTGTCATTTCGGACGTCATTACCGTACGTATTTTTTTCTAGTAAAATATTGTAGTTACAGTTCAGTAATAAATACAGAAATATTGAGCGTATCGTTTAATTCAAGATTCTATAGAATTGAGTTAGAAATGTCAACTCTTTTTTTCTGAATCCGATATTATAACTGAAAAATGCATTTTTACAACAAGAACGTTATTCCCATACGTGTGTTAAAAACCAGTTTCGGAAGGGGAAAAAATTATAGAAACCATTCCGCCACTTGCTCAGTGGTGTTTTATTTCATATGTAGGTGACTTTTCATAATTAAAATCTGTTATTTATTTTATAAATATTAAAAAAGGCTGAGCTTCATCATTTTCCTCACATTATTCCCGTACGGTACAATATCAAAGTGTACGACTGCTGTTAGAAAATAAGTAATTTAATGTAGTTTGCCCTACACCTGTTGAATTTACATGTGCTCATATTTTCAATTTTTATAAAAATGGCAGCATAATTCATTACTCAGTTACATGGTTGGCGTGTGACACGATTATAATCAATACATTTCAATAATTTTGGAAGACTGAATAATAAATTATGTAAATAATTTTAATGAATGTTCAATCTTTAAATGTACTACAGTCACATTATTTCCATTTGTGAAATTCAAAACGCGTTCATTGAAATAAAAAATAATAGTAACAATGAGACTTCTAAATCATTACGTCACCTTACTCATATTTAAAAAAATTATCTACAATAGTTATAAATATTTTGTTTTTCCTAAATGGCATGCGTTATTTTGAAAACTACCCCTTCTGGATTATAAATTTTCAGATCTGATAAGATCAGTTTTCGTTATAAAAGATTTAATTCTTAATAATAATGGGATTGCCAAAATGTCACAATGTCACAGCAAGGAAAATTCGATTTTCAAGATTTTTAAAATCAGGTTCACGGAAATATTTTACTTTGTTAATGTCGAAAATGAATTTAATATATAACGACAAACTTCCTTTTCATACTGAAACCTCAGGAAACAGTTTAAAAAAATACTTCAATAAATAATTCCATTATCCATAGATTTCAATATGTCAAAAATTTGCAGTGTTTCCAGTTTTTATCTCTTATATATCATGAATTTTTTGTGAGTTCATTTTGATCCCAAGAGAGATCTGAAACGCGAAAAAAAATTTTTGGATGTTTTTGTGGGCGCGAAAAATAAAAATTAAAAATAAGGTATATTAAAACATGATTATATCTTGCAGAATGATATCTTAAAATCCGGCAAAAATTCAGAAGACTCTAGGCACCCAAAAAATGTAAAAAAAAAATGAAATTGAAAAAAAACTTCAAAACTTTGCATAAAATAATTTTTTTAACCCCATTGATTCCACATTCAGTACATCATATCCTATTCTATCCTACCTTATTCTACCCATCCTATATTATCCTACCCATTCTATCCTATCCTATCATATCCTATGTAGAATTGTTGTTTTAGTTCATATTATGAATTATATATATCAGTTATTGAAAATTCTTGAAAATAAGTGAAATGTGAAACATTGGGATATTTAGACCACTAGGCAGTACTTAATAATCTGATATGCAATTCAAAATTATAAAATAATTCACTACTTCTTATTGAAAAAATACGTAAATATTTATACAAAATGAAACATTTCAAACCCAAAACAAACATACGTGAGTCCTTCTTGGAGTGCCAAACTTTGAACCTAATGCCCCATTTGAGTGCCAAACATTGGAACTTATACACTCTTGGAATGTAAAACTTTGCAAAAGACTTTGCAAAAAAGTTATACTTTTGAACGAATCCATTTCAAATCAAGCAGGTTCTACACTCGAAGTCGCGGAATCTATCGGGTACAAAATATGTCGTTTTTTAGAGCAAATTAGCTCTCTAAATTTGAATCAGCGATAAGTATACCGCTAATTCAAATCAGCGTATATACGCTGGCAAATCAGCGAAATTCAGCTGCTAATTAGTGAAATGTCACTGATCAGCAGCCAAATTTCGCTACTCCAGCAGCGCATATACGCTGATTTGAATTAGCGGTATACTTATCGCTGATTCAGATTTAGAGAGAGAGGATACGTATTTTTGCGATTAGTGAAAACAAATTCACGAAGTTATGCGCATTTGAATTTTTCGCTTTGTTTTTCAAAAAAATCCTAATTCATTCTCTAAAATTATGTAACTTTTGATCTAATAATGATATTTAAGATTTCTTTTCAGATTCTGGTAGATTTTATTGCCTTCTTTCGAAATCCGCGAGAAAATTGTACAAATGTTCAAAATCAACAAAATAGCGGCGGTTTTTATGAAAATATTTAAAGTCCACTTTCGCAAAAAACCCACACACATATTTTTTGCCAATTTTTTGTTGTACTACCATATACCTTGTGAGTTTCATGCGGGCAAAATAAATGTTGTGGCCAGAAGAATTTTTTTTTCATAAAATCGATTTTTCGCATTTTCCTTGAAAAAAACAATAGATACGAAAAAATTTCAAAAAATAGTTTACACAGTTAAGAAAGTTCTACAAAAAGTTATCTCACTCATTTATGATATTTTGTACCATTTCTGCGAAAAATTAAAAAATGCAATATTTCTATCGAAAACTGCAGTTGCAGCAGAGCAGTCAATTATTTTAACTGTACAAATCTGTTCTTAACTACATATGAAATTGCTTTTCTGTGCACAGTTTCAAAATCAGAAGCACTTTTCGTTTGGCATTTAAATTTATTCTTCGTGTTCTACCTATTATTGTGAATCTAAATTTGTATAGAGACATTGAACTATCACAGAATGATAGAAAAAATGAATAAAGACATTTTCGAATTTCAATTGTTCATTTAAATATAAAATTTGAAAAACAAGTTGAAAGACTAGAAACATATGGGAAATTACTGTGAAAAGGGGCAAACCCCACCTTTTTTACTTTTTAAAAATGTTTCTTATAAATTTTTATTTATATAAAAAATATATATTCTATAAGTCTTATACAGGCTAAACCAGTTGTGTGGTCAAAAGAATTTTTTTCTTTATGAAAATTGAATTTTTTTTATTTTTTTTTTGGAAATGGTGCAAGATATCATTGATGAGTAGAAGAACTATTTGTGGAAATTTTTCAACTGGGCAAACTATTTTCTTAACATTTTTTCGTATCTGTTGTTGTTTTCAAGGAAAGTGCGAAAATTCCATTTTATGAAAGAAAATTCTTCTGGCCACAAAATTTATTCAGCCCGCATAAAACTCACAAGTTATATTCCTTATGATGGTACACAAAAAATTGGCGAAAAATATAAATGCGGGTTTTTTGAGAAAGTGGACTTTCAATATTTTCAGAAAAACCACCGCTGTTTTGTTGATTTCAAACATTTGCACAATTTTCTCGTGGATTTCGAAAAAAGACGATAAAATCTGACAGAATCTGGAAAGAAATTTTTAACATCTCAATTGGATCAAATGTTATATAAGTTTGAAGAAAAAATTGCCATTTTTTGAAAAACAAAGCAAAAAATTCAAATACGCACACCGAGAAAAAAATATTCTTCATTTGAGAGTATTCCTCTGATTTTGATGCAATTTTTCCTCTACAATATGGTATAATAATTATTCCTCTTAATTTGAAAGGATTGTCTTCTCTTGAAGAGGATTATTCTCAAATTAAGAGGATCCTCTTAAAGGAAGAGGAAAAATCCTCTCAATTGAAGAGGATCCTCTAATTCGTTTTAGATGTAATCCTCTCATTTGGAGAGTATTTCATCTACTTCTAAAGATGATAGATTATATAGGTTAGATTTCTTTCAAATAAATACATATACATTTCCAATGAAAATAATATGAAAATTTATTCAAATTACTTAACACTTATTAATATTAATACAATTGATTAACTTATCATAATACTTGATGCGTGTGGCCTCTTTCAGTGTCCAATTTGTTGATATTTATTGTTAAATCAAAGCATTTCGAATCAGGTCTGAATCCTTATCAAGATTATTTTCATTTTGCGTTAAACATTATTGAATATCTCGGTGACTTAATGTCCTTTTTTAATTTATGGACTCTATAATTGTTCCAACGAAACCGAAACTTAAGAAGGAAGAACAACAAACATAAAAGTGTAATGTATGCAAGTATTGTTATACGGTAATAGAGGAAAGAACATTATAGCGATGAAGAAATCATACAATTTGTACATCACATGCATAAAGAAATGCATAATCTACTAATTCACTTACATAGAACGACTGCACATACGTGCTGAGATACAAATTTTTTACCAGCGAAATCAGCTCTTGATCAATTTTCTTATATTAATAATGTATTGCATCCTTGAAAATCCACCAAACTCAAAACAGATTGACACTAAACAAGTTAGGTCATTACGCTCGATTAACTCCGCATGCGCAAGTTCTGATTTGAGAGTAATTCCCCTACAAATTAGAGGATTATACTCAATTTGAGGGGAAATTGCCAAAGCCTTCCTTTTGCCATCTCTTCCCTCAAAAAAGGAGGAAAATCCTCTAATTTCTAGAAGAATATTCTCCTTTGGAGAGAAAAATTTGAGAGGATTGCAGAAGAGGAGATTCCTCTCAAATTAAGAATATTTTTTTCTCGGTGCATAACTTCGTAAAAAATTTTTTTCACAAATCGCAAAAATACGTTTCCCCTAATTCCCTCTAAAAAACAACATATTTTGTACCCGAGAGATTCCGCGACTTCGAGTCTAGAACATGCCTGATTTGAAATGGATTCGGTCAAAAGTTACATCCGTAACAGTTGATGATATTTGAATGTTCTAAGGTTCATTTTAAAACTAATGTTTACATCATTTTAGGATCGTCATAGGTATTTGACATTGAATACTATACGGACGAAATTAGGGATAAGAAAGTTCAGGTAGTAGGTCAAGTCGGCTACAGTGCAGGGTAAAGTCGAATAGAGTACAGGGTAAATTTGGTTTGGGAGCGGGATGAGGTTGGTTGGGACACGGGGTAAAGTCGGCTAGGGTACCGGATAAAATTGGCTAGGGTATGGAGTAATGTTGGCTAAGGTATGAGGTAAATTCGGCTAGGATACGGGGTAATGTCATCTAAGGTAAAATTTAAGTCGTCTGGAACACGGGGTAAAGCTGGCTAGGTACGGATTAAAGTCGGGTAGGGTACGGGGTAAATTTGATTAAATTGCAGCATTCCTATACTTCCTCGCCCCTCACTTTACGGAACATTTTTATAATTAGGTACTTGAATTAGTTCCATAAACTTTGAAAAACTGATTTTTTCCCCACAGAAACCTGTTTCAATTTCTCGTGCCGATTAATGAGTAGTAGTAATGTTTCAGTCTTTCATGATAGTACATACTCAACTCGGAATGCCAACTAGTTAACGAGGAGTGACAACTGTTACCGTTTACAGCTTCAATAACCATTATCGAGCAATTCGCAGCTCACTACTGAATGTATAAGATACCTTCAACCACTCTATCTTGTCACTGATCAGGTATGTCATTAAACCAGATTAACGATTCTTAGTTATTACTCCCGCCTTCACGTTAATAGGCTCAAGCTTAACATTACGACCTGAGTACATCAACCTTAAAGTTGGATTATCGCACAACATTAATGTTTGTTTTTTGTTTATTCAGGGTAACCGCAGGTCAGAAAAAAAAAGAAATTAGGTAAAAGTAGGGAATTTTGTTAGTTAGGGAAAGTTAGGGCAATTTCAGGGATTTTGATGAATGGCAAAAATCAGGGAATTTCTGTAAGAAGCACTTTAAGTAACTGTCTAGAATAATAAGGGCTGCCACTTTTTTTCAATCACTTTTTAGTCGCTTTTTTTAAGATAAAGTCATTATAGCCACTTTTTAAAATGGAAATATCACTTTAGTCACTTTTCTTTCAATAAATTAAACAATGGGTTAAACACTATTGAATGCAGAACTATACATATTTCTGAATTTTCTTAAATTCTTTTAAAATCTTTAAGGGTATTTTAAGAGATTCCAATAAATGTTTAATAGGTTTCAATAATTTTAAGGGAACTTAAAGAATTTTGAAAATTGTAGGGTATTTCTAACACTTTCGAAGAATTCTAATGAACTTTGAAAAGTTGCAATGGATTTCAAAAGATGTGCAAGGATTTGGAATGTTTTGGGCTATTTCAAAAGATTACAACATTTTTTGAATAGATTACAATAATTTGAAGAGATTTTGAAGGATTTTCAATATTTGAGGGTATTTTTCAAAATTACGTGGAATTACCAAAAGCTTTAAAAAACTGCAAGGGATTTCAAAAGATTTTAAAGATTTTAAGGTATTTTAAAACATTCCAAGGAATTGCCATGATTTTTATGAAGTTTTAAGGGGGTTTAAAAGATTTCAAAGATTTCAAATATTTTAGTTTATTTAAAAATATTCCAAGTAATTTTCAATAGATTGAATAACTCTCAAAGAATTTCCAAGGATTGGAATAATTTTAAGGGATTCCAAAAAACTTTTGTGGTGTTTTGATGAATTTCGGAAGATATGGAACGATTTCATTAGACATATAAGGCTTGAGAAAGTCTTAGAAGATTTCAAGGAATTTCATAAGATTTCGTAGGATTTCAACGATTTTAAGCTATTTCAAAAGCTCAAAAGGTATTTCAATAAATTTTCCAGGATTTCAGGAAATATAATTTTCAATGTAATTTCGTGGAATTTTTAGAATAAGATTTTGTAGGATTTTAAATATTTTTTAATATTTAAAGGTATTACAAAATATTTTGAAAATTTGAAAAAATTTAAGGATATTTTGAGAGATTTCAAAGAATCTTTTAATGATTTCAATAGTTTGAAGGAATTTCAAAGAATTTTTCAGGTTTTAGGGTATTTAAAAAAATTCCAAGAAATTGTGAAGAGCTTTGAATTTTCAAGGGATTTCAAATAATTTCAAAGGATTGAAAATATTTGAATGTATTTTAAAAAATTTTAACAGATTTGAAATATTTCAGGGTATTTACAAAAATTCCAAGGAAGTTCTAAGAGCTTTTCAAATTCCTAGGAATTTCAAAAAGTTTAAAAGGATTTGAAATCTTTTATGGTATTTTGAAAAACTTCAAGGTATTTCTAATAGATTTGACAATTTTCTAGAATTTTCTAAGGATTTAAGTAATTTTAAGGGATTTGAACATTTTTCGTGGATTTTTATAAAATTTCATAGAATTTAAAAATATATGGAACGAGATTCTAGGTTCTATAATTTGAAACATTTTAGGATACTTTTGAAAATTGCAATGCATTTTCAACATCTATAACAATTTCAAGGTATTTCAAAAGATTTCAAAGGATTTGATATATTTTAAGACATTTTTGAAGCTTTTATGAAATATGAAATTTTTTTCAATAAATTTCAATGGGCTTCAAATGGATTTAAAATATTTTAGGGTATTTTTAATGATTCCGAGATTTGCGAGAATTCCAAAAATTAGGGTATTTTAAAAGAATCCAAGGCATTTTCACGAACTTTAAAATGTTTTAAGGAATTTCCAAAGATTTTGAATGTATTGGGCAGTTTTAAGAGGTTCCAAGGAATTTTCAACTGATTTCAGTATTTTGAAGGGATTTCAAAGGATATGAAATATTTAAGGGCATTTTAAAAGATTTGAAGGCATTTTCAAAAGATTTGAAATATTTCAAGCAATTTTCAAGGATTTGAGTTTTTTTTTTTGAAGGATTTAAAAAAATTTCATGCAGTTCTAAACAATTTCCTAGAATTTTACATTTTACAGGGCCTATACGGTTTCAAGCCAATCAAAAAGATTCAAATCGATTTTATCCGATTTTCGAGGATTCCAATTATTTTTGGGGATTTCAAAAGCCCTCAAGGTATTTTGAAAAATGTCCAGGATTTCAGGAAATATCTTCAGATTCCTCAGAATTTCACGGGATCTTGTAAAATTTAAATTAATTTCAAAGAATTTATTCTCAAGAAGCGAGGTATTTTGTTCGCGTTTAAAGATTTGAAGGGGTTTACAGATATTTTTGTAATTTATTTTAGTTCATTTGGACTTCACCCTGAATTTTTTCAAATTTATTCTAATTTTTTTTAATTCTTTCGAAATCTCTTAAATTCTTCTAAATTTACTTAATTCCACTCAATTGAATAGATTTTTTCATCTTTTTTTCAATCCATTTTGAAGGTTTTTAAACTCATCCTTAATTCTTAGGCATTCAAGAAATTTCTAAGCTCATTTTGAACTCACACAATTCAATTAATTCCTTGATATTGATTTCAATTCCCTTTAACTTTTATCATTTTTATATATTTCCTCTCATTTCCCTTCTATTTCTCTAAATTTATTCGAATTTTATTAAAAACAATGGAATTTCAAAAATGATCTTTTGAGTTGAATTTAACTTGAATTGTTTTGAAGTATTATGAATGGAAATCTTTTAAATTCTTCTAAATTCAAAAGAATATCATTCATATTATTAATGTACATCAGTCATTTTCAGTCACTTTTTGGGATAGAAGTTAATCACTTTTTGTCATTTTTTAAAAATAAATAGGTCAAAATTCATAACAATTCATAACCGATTTTCAATTTCTTTTTCGAAAAGTGGTCAGCGATAGTTGCACAAAAGCGTCTATAGATTTGTTTTTTCACTTTTTGTCATTTTCTATTTTTTATATAAATAAACAAAGAGCGAAAATGAGTCATTTTTTAATTATTATTTTTTATCGTAAAATCAATAACTTAATTAATCCCATTCTCGACGAAAATAAATGCGAAAGTATCCAAAGAATATAAATAATTTATAGGTTATCGAATCTAATTGTTATAAACAAATTGTATTAACAAAATGTCAACATATTGAAAATTTGTCTTGCAAAGTATATTTGTATTTGGAAATCGCTTTATTTTATCAACAGGATCATGTTTGATAATGAAAATTTGTTGAATTGTATAATTTGTTCATTTTGTAAACAAATTATGTAAACAATTGCATAATTTAGGCGTTTTTCGGCATAAAGTAATCGTTTTTCTTTTTTAGTACGTTTAAATTATATGAGTGGTAATATTTAGTGATTATCATTGGTCATTCAACATTATTTGTTTATTTCATAAGCAAATGCATAGTTTGGTAATTTATAGACAGAAAGTAATAGTTTTTTTCTAATCGTCTTCAAATTACATAGGTGGTGATGTTTAGTGATTGTCAATCGATATTATTTGCTTATGTTATAAACAAATTTATGAACAAATGCATACTTTGACTATTTACAGATAGAAAGTAATCGGTTTTCCTTCAAATCGTTTTTAAAGTGTCGTCAAAGTGGGGCAAGAATGAATTTGAAATGGATCCTGAAATTATTGAAATGATTGACAAGTACAACTTGGAAGTTAATTTTTCTAGAACATCACAAAACATGTTCAGTGATACCATTTGAAGGCAATAATAAAAAACGATCACTTTCTATCTATAAATGGTCAAACTATGCATTTGTTTATTAAATTTGTTCATGAAATAAACAAATAATATTGATTGTCAATTCTTCTTCACTATATATCACCACTTATGTAATTTGGAGACGATTAGAAAGAAAAACGATCACTTTCTATCTACAAATGGTCAAACTGAGCATTTGTATAATAAATTTGTTTATAACAAAAACAAATAATATTGATTGACAATTCCTCGTCACTAAATATGACCACTCATGTAATTCGAAGAACATTAGAAAAAAAACTATAACTTTCTGTCTATAAATGACCAAACTATGCATTTGTTTATAAAAATTGTTCATAAAATTAACAAATACTATCGAATGACCAATCTTGATCATTTAATATTACCACTTATATAATTTAAAGGTACTTAGAAAGAAAAACGATTGCTTTCTGCCAAGAAACGTCTAAACTATGTATTTGTCTACATAATTTGTTTATGAAATAAACAAATTATTTTTTCAACTTAGAAATATGTTTTGCAAGAAAAATTTTCAATATGTTGACATTTTGTTAATATAATTTGTTTATAACAATTATATTCGAAATCCTGTATCTTTGGATACTGCGATATTCATTTTCGTCGAGAATGGGATTAATTAAGTTATTGATTTTAAAATAAAAAATAATAATTAAAAGATGTCTCATTTTTGCTCTTTTCATTTATATAAAAAATAGAAAGTGACAAAAATGGTAAAATCTGATCCATAGACGGCCTTGTGCAACTATCGCTCATCACTTCTTGAAAAAGAATATGAATGTCGGTTAAGAATTCTAGGCTGTAGGTGATTTCGAATTGTAAATTATTATGGTCAGGGAAAATAAAAAATTAGACATGGACAAAAGAGGGTATTTCGAAGTTGAATTTTGCGGCCACTCTGTTATTGAAATCGAATTTTTCAAGAGAATAATGAATTACAGATCGAACGTTCTTCCAAAAATTGATTAATAACAACATCCGTCAATCTTTAGATGGAAGGCACTGTACTTCTAGGTCAACAATTCATAAGAGTACAGTGACAATGACTGATATATGTTTCCAGTAATTTGAAAGCATACCCTAAGATGACATTTTCCCTTCTTCGGTTTTGTGATTGATGAGGCCAGCCATTGAACGGCTTCAACGCTTCGTTTACTTATGAGACAACTGTACCAATGTTTGTACAATTATTCACTTTTTCCGAGACGACGTTTTGACATTCGATCACTTTTGTAACAGTACACGGAAAAAAATGTTACTGTTTTAGAGAATTTTTGTTCAAATTTTGAAACCTGATTCTATGTGAGGGTATCATGGAACCAAAAAATCTACTTAAACACGAATTTGGAAAATTCACATTCTGAAGATGTGCGAAATTGATGGTTTATAAAAACTGCTTGTTTGAGTGAGCAATCTGAATTCCTTCGCTACTCGAATAACTTTGAAAACTTATTTATCATGATTGTTTAAAAATTGACACGCATTGTTCCTCAATTTATAGAAATAAAATTCATAAATTTAAGGAATCGGAATGTCCATTTCGTAAGGTAAAGGTACCTATCATGAGACAAATTTCGATGGGTTTTGAGATTTTCATTAATTTTGGAACGATAGTAGAATATATTTTCAAAATGTTCACATCAATGAATGGGTTGATCTTTTCTGAACGCCTATTAAAAGTTTAATTTAGTCTAAGCAAAGTTATTATATTTATTAAAAAGTGGAACGACCTAAATGTACCTATTGTGAAACAACTTTCGGACTCTTGTACGGTGATTCATAATGCATGTTCCTTAGGGTGGTACAAACAAATTATTTTTTTTTAATTTTTCAAAGTCTCGCCCCCTCATTTCGTCTCTTAAAAAAAAAAAAAATTGATTAGCATTTCGAACTCGAAAGTTCATTGCCTCACTACCCGATTCGGGTAGTGTTTCTAGGTGGATAAATACTACCAGTGTGGGTCCACCACACCCACGACGGGTCAACAACACGCAGTATTCCCGAACGGTCACCCATCCAAGTACTAACCGCGCCCAACACTGCTTAACTTCAGTGATCTAACGGGAAAATTTTTTTGAGATTTAAAAAAAATGTTTAGAGGTAGGGCACGACATTTAAAGTACCCTAAAGTGTACGAAGCCTAAAAAATTGTTTGAAAATTTAATTTACCCCCAACTTTGCCAAAACTCATCCCTTGAGACACTAAAAAGTAATTTTTAAGTGTCTTCTCTGAACCTTATAAAAGTGAAATGAAAATTTAAGTGGAAAGTTATATAAGAAAAATTATTATACAAATATGGAAAATAGTCCCCTTTGAAAGAACATTTTTCCCCTTTTCGCCCCCAATAATGCATAAAAAATTACATTTTCTTTCTCTAAGACTTTTTCTTTCAATATACATATAATTATATCTATTCATATAATCAATATATATTATACATGTATATTAAAAGAAAAAGTTTTGAACAAAGAAAATGTAATTTTTTGTGGATTATTAAGGGTGAAATGGGGAAAAATGTTTATTTTAAGGGCACTATTCTTCATATTTATATAATACATTTTTTTAATATAATTTTCCCCTAGAATTTTCATTTTGCTTACATGAAATTCAGAAAAAACACTTAAACATTACTTTTTAGTGACTTGAGGGGTGAGTTTTGGCAAAGTTGGGGGTAAATTAAATTTTCAAACAATTTTTTTAGGCTTCGTACTGCTCACATGGTAGTTTTACATTCTTGTTGTGAATTTCTACAATTCATTTTACAATTGAAGGACTTACTGAATTTTTAACACTTTGGGATACTTTAAAGGTCTTCTCCTACCTCTAAACATTTTTTTTTAATCTCAAGAAATTAGGAAATTTTTTCCACCAAAGGACACAAAATGAGGGGCTGTGACTTCAAAAAATTAGAGAAATAATTTTTTTGGACCACCCTAATATTCCTATTATGGAACAGCAGAAAAATGTTTTTTTTTTAAATACTTATATAGCTTATTTTACATTATTTTCTATATTATATCAAACTGAATAGTTTTTTTTATAATTTGTTATCTCCGTTGACTGAAAAGTATTTTTTAATTGAAAATTTTTCTGTTTTGGTTGAATTGAACTGTTTTTCATTTAAAATTAAAGATTTTTTGGTTGAAATTTCAATTACGTTAGATCGTTCGTTGAGGATTCATCTTTTTTAGTTGAAAATTCAACTACTTGGTTAACTCTTGTGTTAAAAATGGATGATTTTTTCCTTGAAGATTCATGATTTTTATTGGAAATTCATATCTGATTAAAAATTTAACTACCTTGTTGGAAATCAATTTTTTTTAACTAAAAATTTAACTATTCCACTTGAAAATTAAACTATTTTGTTCAAATTTTTTTTTTTTTTCTGTTAGAAATTAGTTTTTAAAACAGAAAATTTGACTATTCTATTTTCGTTCAAGAATATATATTTTTTGGTTGAATTCAACTGTTTATTATTTGAAACTAAAATCTTTTTTGCTTGAAATTTCAATTATATTACATCGTTCGTTGAGAAGTCATCTTTTTAGTTGAAAATTCAACTACTTGGTTTACTCTTATGTTAAAAATTAATGATTTTTTCCTTGAAGATTCATAATATTATTTGGAAATCCATCTTTGATTGAAAATACAACTACCTTGTTGAAAATCAATTTTTTAAACTGAAAATTTCACTTGAAAATCAAACTATTTTGTTGAAAATTCGTTTTTTCTTGTGTCAGAAATTGGTTCTTCAAAACACGAAATTTAACTATTCTATTTTTGGTTAAAAATATATCTTTTTTGGTTGAATTCAATCGTTTTTTCTAATTAAAATCTTTTTTGCTTGAAATTTCAATTATATCACATCGTTCGTTGAGAATTCATCTCTTTTAGTTGAAAATTCAACTACTTAGTTAACTCTTATGTTAAAAATTAATTATTTTTTTCCTTGAAGATTCATGATTTTAATTGGGAATCTATCTCTTATTATTGAAAATGCAACTACCTTGTTGAAAATTGATTAGTTTTAACTAGAAATTTAACTATTTCACTTGAAAATTAACATATTTTGTTGAAAATTCGTTTTTTTGTGTGTGTTAAAAATTAGTTTTTTAAAACATGAAAATTAACTATTCTATTTTCAGTTAAGAATATATATTTTTTGGATACAAATTTAACTATTTGGTTAATAATTGATCTTTTTCATTTGAAATCTTGGTGGTTTAGAATTCATCTATTTGGTTTGAAATTCAAGAATTTCAGTTGGAGATTCACCATTTCAGTTGAAAATTCATCTTTTGGGTATCAAATTCAACTATTCAAGTTGAAGGTTCATCATCTTGAAAGAAAAATCAGCACTTTGGTTGAAAATTGAACTGTTTGGTTGAAAATCCGTTTTTTGTTGTTGACAATTAATTAATTTAACCTTCATTTCAACTATTACATTCTTTGTTGAAAATTCATATATCTTTTTTTCAATTCAACTATTGGTTAAAAATTTATCATTTCCAGTTGCAAATTAAACAACTTGGTTGCAAATTCATATATTGCGTGGAAAATTCGTATTTTTTTGTAGAGAATTAATCTTCATGGTTGAATTTTGATATTTTTAGTTGGAAATTCAACCATTCCAGTTAAAAATTCATCATTTCAGTTGAAAATTTATCTTTTTTGTTGAGAACTCAATTATTCCAGTTGAAGAGTCATCATTTTATTTGAAAATTCATCACTTTGGTTGAAAATGGAACTATTTTGTTGAAAATCCGTTTTTTTATTAGAAATTAATTTGCTTTACTTCAAGTTTAACTATTGTATAATAATAATATAACATAAGCTTCATTATTACAATAAAAAGCACATTTTATTGCATATGTACCTCTGTTCCATAAATAGGAGCAAGCATTATAAAACAACTAATTGATAAATAATTTTGTATCCAAATAGAGAAAAAGTGGAGTAATCTCGAATCTAGAAACCTTAAGCTGTCATTTGATCATGTGAAGTCATGGACATTTGTGAATATACGATATAAAATAAATGATAGATAGCAAGCCTTCTGACTCGGGTAATTGGCAGTCAATTTTCCCGAGTTTGGAGGTTAGATAATTAAAATTATTTTTTAGTATTTAAAATTGAGACATGTTTCATGATAGGTTATCATCATTATTATTAGTTCGAGAATGAAGACAGCTTAAGTCCTGATAAAATACACTCCCCGTCTCGTGTCTAGCGACCCCCATCAGAGTATAACCGAGTCAAGCGCTGCTTAACTTCGGTGATCGAACGAGAAGCCTCAAACATTTGCATGTGTCCAAGCGGACAATTAGAAAATTAAACGAACTTACTTGTAAGTGAAGTTCTATCCTAATTGTATGAAGCTGAGTTTCTACAGTTTTGTTTTTGAGGATGGAAAAGTTTTTAGATTTGGGACTAATCATTTCGGAAGAGGCGCTTCATACAATTAGGATAGATCTTCACTTACAAGTATGTTTAATTTTCTAATTGTATGACGCACCTCTACGTCATGATCAGCATGTAGATGTTTAAAACATGTTACGGCGATAATATAAAACTGATTGACAAATCGTCTTTTACAGTTTTAGAACTGTTTATTGTTCACAATACAATAATGTGGATTCACGATTTAATTATCTGAAATGAAGATTAACACTCTAGCAGTTCTAATTAGAAGGAGAAACTGGTAAGTATTTAACAAATTAGAATCGCATTATGAAACGAACTGTTATCTTTAACAACTTGCTTATCATAATTTGTAAATTTTTTGAATGTTCTGTCCAACCTGCTGTTCCACACAAGGTGTCTAAATCTACAAGAGTGGGTTGAAAATTTGGTGCAAACTCGAAGTAATGGCATCTCTATTGGGTATCGAGATTATTTTCAGTTATGAGCATCTCTTGAAGGAACACACACGAAGTTTCAGTCAGATCCGTTTATTACTCTGTTTGCAATTACATAGTTTAAATCGAACAAGTCAAGTTTCCAAAAAATGGATGAAAGAGAATTTCGTGTGTTGATGAAACATTACTTCATGAAAGGCATATCGCCTCAGGAGACTAAAGTCATGCTTGATAAACATTATGGTGAATTCACACCTTCGATCAGAACAGTTTATATGTGGCTTCAAAATGTTCGGTGTCGGTATATGAGCACAAGTGACGCTGAAAGTTCTGGGCACCCTGTTTTTAGCCACTACTTCAGAAATGATTGCTAAAATCCACAGTATGTTAATGAATGATAAAATAGGGAAGCTGCTTGCTATTGCTAGTACTGTGAACATCTCAAAGGAACGGGTACCTAATATTTTGCATCAACATTTAGGCATGAGAAAGCTATCCGCAAGATGGGTGCCGCGATTGCTCACAGTTCACCAAAAACGAAATCTCACTTGTATTCCAAGGATGGTTCGTAGCTGTTTCAGCGAAGTTCACACGAGTTTAGGGTAGGTATTCATTCAGCAGAAACTTCAATTTGCCGAAATCTTATTTTCCTGAAAAAACACTCGATTGTAACTACAAATATAGTGGTTTTTCAACACTCAGAGAAATGGTTGGCTAGTACACTCATTTCTTATTAATTAAGGAATAGTTGGTTAGAACGTCTGTTCAGATTGACAGACTAGCCGAGTCCGATGGACACAATGACCATTCTAAATGGTTGCGTGTTCGTTGGTCACTGAAGCAATGCACTTGGACCCTTCAATCATCGATTAGTTATCACAGCCAATTGCTTGGCTAGTGGTCCCAAACGTGGCACCCTGACCTATCGCGCTTGCGTCAGGGAGACAGGTTTGAGTCGTTGGCCGGTTGACGTCGTTGGTGTCAGAATTCAGAATGGCAGAACCAACCTGACAGCCTGACAAGAGTCAAGAGATGATTTGTGTTACTTTGTCGATATTTTGAGTATTCTTGTCGTGTGTTGTGATTTTTCAAATTATATTAAGTTACACTTTCTCGTGGAGAATGATTTAAGTGTTTTTCGACGTAAAATCTTGGGCTTTTCAGAACATAAGAAGTCGACGCTCGGCTCAGCGTCTCTTAAGGTCATGTCATACTAACCTTCAAATAATTTGTCCACATATTTTTCGCAACAATTCTCGTTCACACAAATTGAGATGTCAAGGTGAAAATTTGGAAAATGAAATAGAAGGAGCTAATAAACTTTTGATCCTGGTATAAGGACGTGAGATGTTGCAAAAATATTTGCCGTAAAATTGTATTGAGGTTAGTATGGCATGCTCATAACGATCTCGAACGAACAGAGTTGTGTTCATCGTTCTTCATAAAAGTGCAAAATTGTCAACAGGGACGAATGCTCGAGGATAGGAAAGAATAAAACAGCGATTTATGGTATAAAATCAGAAAGTTTTTTATATACAAATTTTTATTTTTCACAGGTAAGACTCATATTTGGCTTCCAACAAACAGCTCTTTTTCAATTAGTTTAAGTAACGAATCTGTCGCAATCAGGAATTACCTTTTCGAAATGCTGATTCAAATTATTTTTACTGCAGATTTAAACGCATCCAGTCGATTTTTTTTTCCTGGGCGTATTATTCATCTAAATTCTTACAAGATGTTACTGCTAAGTACGTGGGACAGACTGCAAGGAGGGTTACTTGTACGATCCATTTGAAATAGGTGATTCAGACAACACAACAGTACGGTAACATTTCGAGCAGTTGCTATAACCCAGGTAGTTGGATGAGGCAGCCATCCCGCTGCTTCATTATACCAACTCAGTTGGCTGGCACAACCAACACCACCGTGCTTATTAAAAGTGGCTGCCTCAGCCAACTAAGTGGATGGCGCCCCAGGATGCAACAAAGTTGGCTACAATAACCAAATTACGGGTCAGACTATCTAATCATTTCTCTGTGTGAAGGACTCCTAGATTGTTCCCAGGAAGCGACCAAAGTGCTACTAACGATTTAGTGTTTTTTCTGGAAAATGAGATTTCAGTAAACTGATTTCTGCTGAATGAATTCATACCGAGTTCAAGCGTTGTTATATCACTGTGGATAAAATATGGATACACCACTGAGACCAAGGAACAGTCCAAACAAAGGGTTGCTGAATAGGAATCTGTACCAAAGAAGGTGAAGACCGTTCCTTCAGCGAAGAGGGTTATGGCGACTGTCTTTTTGGATTCTCAAGGAATAATCTTCATCGACTATTTGAAAAAGGGTGAAACTATTACAGGTGTATACTATGCATCCTTATTGGACCGTGAAAAAACCGAGCTGCAAGAAGAACGTCCACGATTGACCAACAAAAAAGTCCTGTTTCATCATGACAAGGCACCAGCTTACTCCAGCAAAATCGCTGGAGTTAGGGTTCCAACTCGTTCCGCATCCGAGATGATTGCGGAAAAGAATGCCTACTTTGCAGAGTTGGACAAATCTTATTATCCGGAAGGGATCAACAAACTGAAGCAGCATTAGACGACTTATATAATCCTGAAAGGAGACTACTTTGAAAAATAAAAATGCTTTGTCCAGAAAAATTAAGTAGTTTTTATTTGTTGCATGAACATTTCAACCGTTTCTTTTCGCTGCTGATGTTGAATTGTGAAAATTCGACATAAACTAAAAGGACTGGAAGAGGGGCGTCATACAATTCTTTATTTTACTTATCTTTTGTCAATGAGTGAAGTAATCTAGTGGTATCGATAGACAGCTTATATTTTTTGTGTCCATTTAATTGACAGTGATTCCATTGCAGAATGCGATAGCTCAAATAAATATATTTTTGTAAGTCTGTTTCGAGATATAAGGGAAAGGGAAACCGCAGTAGGATAATATAAGACGAAAGGGACCTTAATCTTATAAAGGAAAACCTTCTCTTGGGAGATATATTCTCGACGAAGCATATCGCTGTTCATGACAGTATAGTAGTGGTACTGGTACATAACGGACGAAGTAACTTTGAAGTGGAGAAGCATCCCTTGCTGGCGTTGGGAGCGAGGATTGGGGTGTTTTATTTAATTAAGCGCCAGTCTACTAATCCTCCCACAGCCGGGCGTGTTTATGTCCCTTGGGAATTGCAGGTTACCAACCTCTCCTTATGTGAGCGAATTAGGTAACGTTTGGTGCCAGGTTTCTCACTGTAAAAGATTAAAACTTTTTACCAGTAACATGTCACAGCTGATATCATGAAACTCAACGTTTCCTATTTGAGTGATTCTCCATATAGCGCAAAATTCAATGTCCCTGGTGTTCAAGAAAGGGGGTTTCACTTATCTCGAAATCGTTGTTGAAAACCTGATTGGCATTCCATTACTTGAAGTTGTTTTATATCTTGAATTTGAAATTTTTTAATTTCGAAAACTAAATAAACCAATAGTCAAGCGCAAACAATGAAGAAATATTCCAGATCATAATGGCTCATTTAAATGTAGTTATCTTTGCATATTTATGTTTTTTCTTCCGCTTTAGGCAAAAATCGTCACTTTAATTCAATCGTAATTTATAAAAGTTCGTTCTAATCTTTCGAAGATTTTTTACAGTTATATCGTACATGTTTTTTTGAAAATTATTTTTTGTTTAAATAATAATCCGAATTATTAGTTAGTATCACTAATTTTTCACACATTTTTAGTTGAATCACACAACTTGCAAAATAATATTCAATAAAAACATAAGAAGCCGTAAATTGAAATCGAAAGAAAATGTAAATTAACATTGAAAGGAAGTTACGACTTTTACCTATAGAGCAAAAGAAAAAGACAAAAATGCAAATAACTACATTTTAATAAACAATTATGATTTTGAATATTGATTTAGTATTTACG
Source organism: Andricus quercusramuli (assembly GCA_932178445.1). Lineage (NCBI taxonomy): Eukaryota > Metazoa > Arthropoda > Insecta > Hymenoptera > Cynipidae > Andricus > Andricus quercusramuli. Next base: position 29,203 of record CAKNXH010063262.1, read on the forward strand.
CTAAGGGTTCTCTTCTAACATTGGTTACAATAATCAATAAGGGGTTTTCTATCAATTTTATAAATAGAAAACCTTGTCTGAATTTAGAAAAAAATTATGTTTTCTAAATATTATTGTTTCGTCAAAAGTAGAATTAAAAAAAGGAATTTTAATATAAAATCATAAAGTTTTGGAGAAGACTTAAGATTTAATAAATGTTAGTTTGCGTTAGTTTTTTCATTGGAAATCAGCATTTTTAAACAAAAATCATAATCAGAATACCCGCTTTTCGACCATTCTAGGTTATGTTAGTGTTCTAAACCGGAAACAGGTATTAAAAAAAATGGATTTCGAAGGCTAACAATTTTTCAACTAATTAAGTTTTTCGGTTTTGTTAGACTTTTTGGACTGCACATTGAAATATTTAAGAAATATCATCATCAAGATTCCCAAATTTCAACAATTTTAAGTTATATAAGCATTTCACGGGAATTTAGTATTCAAGAAAAAGAATGATTAGATTTCGAAGATTAAAATTTTTTCAACAATTCACGTTTTTCGGTTTTGTTGGCGTTTTTTACTGGAAGTTAACAATCTTAAACAAAAATCATCATAGTTTGAACAAAATTTGCCATTTTTTAATAGTTTTAGGTTATATCAATGATTTTTTACAGAAAATCGCTTATTTAAAACAAAAATGGTTAGATTTCGAAGAAGATTTATAAATCTGAACAGTTTACTTTGATGTTATGTTATGATAGTGTTTCTTGTCGAGAATTCTTGGTATTTTTAATAAAAAATTATAGGATCAAAAAAATTATTCACCATTTTTCAACAACTTCACGTTATGTTGGTGTGTTCTAGCTCAAAATGGTA
>CAKNXH010063265.1:0-63947 GCA_932178445.1 Andricus quercusramuli
TGGAAGCCCTGTGTTTTTTAATTTTACTACAAAAAATTTCGAAAAAACCTTTTAAAGATTTCTTCTCAATTGGCATTAGGGTCAAGAATTTTTTTTTCTTTATTTATTTTTAATATTGTAATGCAAGTTAGCCCTGCCTTAGGCTCGCATTACATTCCTGACGAGTTCCGTGAGTTTTTGCTTGTTTTTCAAAAGATATTTGTTTGATATCGACCCAAATGTCATAATTGAAAGAAAGTTTTTTTTCTAATCGGCACTACGGTTGAGAATTTTTTTGTTTTTAATTATTATTTAATTATCATTTTCGTAACTGTCAATAGTTTTTCAAATAATATAAAACCTATAACACGTTTCGTTTCGGGCTGACTCAATGTAAAAAAAGGAACCTAGCCAACAACAATTTTTGAAAAAGTCAGGCAAAACTCAGGAATTCAGAAACTTTTCTTTGTAAAAGTCAGGAAATTTATATGAATCTAAATAACTGTCAAACAGAACGAATTTGAAAATTTTTAATTTTTATTTGATAATATAACATTCTTGTTAGTAATTTATTTGCTTTGTATTTATATTAATTTTTCTGCAGTTGCTTCCTCCTGAAAATAATTCTTTTATTTGTAAATTTTATTATTGGTTTGAAAATTGAACAGTTTTGTTAAAAAGTCAATCTTTTTGCTTCAAAATTCCACTATTTCGTAGCAAATTTACCTTTTAAGAAAAATTCATATCTTGATGTTGAAAAATCAGTTGGAATGTATTTTGGATAAAAATCCAACTATTTTTTTTGAAAATTTGTCTTTTTGCTAAAAAATTCATCTGCTTTAGTAGAAATTTCATCTTTCTTGGATAAGAATGCAACTCTTTAGATGGAAATTCAATAATTTTGTTAAAAAGTAATCTTTTTTGGTCGAAATTTCAACGGCTTTGTTGAAAAATAACCTGAACTCTTTTTTGGATGAAAATTCGACTATTTTTCTGGAAATTTGTATTTTTTATTGAAAAATGCATCTCTCTGAGTAGCAAATTGATCTTTCTTCGGTAAGAATGCAACTGTTTGGTTGAAAATTAAACAAATTGATTAAAAAATCATCGTTTTTGGTCTAAAAATCTATTTTTTTTTTTTAAATTCAACTATTCCAAAGAGAGTATACCTTTTCAGAAAAATTCAGATTTTTTGTTGAAAAATCAATTCAAATATTTTTTGGATAAAAATTCAGCTATAATTTTCAATATTTATCTTTCTGATTTGAAAAATCATCTGTTTCAGTAGAAAATTATTCTTCCTTGGATGAAAATGCAACTGTTTGATTGCAAATTAAATAATTTTTTTTAAAAGTCGTCCTTTTTGTATGAAAATGCATCAGTTATTATTGCAAATTCGTCTTTTCGTGTTGAAAATTCAAGTATCATCGTAAAAAATTTACTTTTTATTTAAACTATTTTATCTGAAAATTTTATTTGAACCACTTTGTTAATAAATCATTTTTTTGTTCAAGATTCACATTTTTAATTGAAAATTCATCTTTTTGGTTGAAGTTTGACTATTTCGTTGGAAACTGATCTTTTTATTTGAAAATTAAACTGCGTGGGTAAAAGTTGAGCTATTCTCTTGAAATTTGTTGTTAATAAAGCTTCATCTCTTTGGTTAAAATTGAACTATTTTGTTGAAAATTAATTTTTTTGATGAAAATTCGTATTTTTCTGGTTGAAAATTCAATTCTCGTACGGAAAATTCGTCTTTTGGCTTTTAGGTTAAGCAATTTAGGTGGAATTTTTTTCTTTCATTACTGAAAAATTTTTATTTGTTGAAAATTTGTCCTTTTGATTTTGAAATTCATTTTTTTGAAGAGGATCGATTATCCGTAACGTAATTGAAGTATGGCCCCTTAGACTTATATTGATGTCCGTGAAATTAGCACAACAACCATAAAATATCTAACTTTTGTTTCATGAAATTGTATGGTCATATTTTGGTCATCGTTTGGTCATTTTTAGAAACCAAATTTTCTTGTTTGGACTGAAAAACTAGAAAAGATATTGGATTTTCAAAATTGGAGTGCTAACTTACGCTGAACAACAAATTTTTATTTTTTCAAAAATTCTTTTACCAATTGTTTGGATGTTATTTGGTCGCATTCGGAAACTCACTTTCGATGTTTGTACTTCAAAATTGTGTGAGTTGTAGAATAAGAAAGTCATTAGTATCATACTCGCATTAGGTGCCTTCTCAAGTGGTAAGTAACCTTATTTGGTCAGACGTGTCTTTAAATATAATATGATGAGTCAGACATCCCGACAAGAAAATTTTTCAAAAAATCAAATTTTTAGAAGTCATGCATGGTTTCAGCCCTTTTTCATTCCTATGAAGCGTGCCTGAGGTTCTACTTTTAAGGAGCAGAAAGTGACTTCATATTTTTGTATGAATTTAGGAAATTCTGGAAAGATTTAAAATAATGAAAATATATGGTAAATATAAATAATAAAAAATGTTTAAATCATCATAACTTAAACAAATTTGAGATTTTTAAAGAAATTTAAGAAATTCTGAAAATTTCAGAATTTTTTCATACATAAAAATTTGAAAAATTTGAAAAAATTTGAAAACATTAGAAATGTTGAAAATTTGAAAGAATTTAAAACATTAGAAATTTCGAAAAAATGTTTAAACATTAGAAATTTTGAGAATTTGAAGAAATTTGAGATCACCAGGAAATTTGAAAATCGGAGACGTTTCTATCATTTTAGAAATTTTGACAATTTTACAAATTTCGAACATTTAAGAAATTTTTATGATTTAAAAAATTTCGAATATTCCAGAAATTTTAGTAATGTTACAAATTTGAATAATTTCAGAAATTCAAGGAATTTCGATTATTTTGAACATTTTAGAAATTTTAGAAATTTTGATAATTTGAAAATTTCTGAACATTTTAGAAATTATAATAATTTTAGAAATTTTGAAGATTTGATAAAATTCAAAAATATTAGAAATGTTCATAAATTTTGAAAATATTCGGAAATTAAGATAATCATCACATTTTCAAAATATTTGGAAATTTTTTGTTACACAGTCTTAACGGTGTTTTCACGGTCGATTAAGTGCTCACAGATGTATAATGTTTTATCATTTCTGTATGAAGTCACTTTTTACTCCTGAAAAGTAGAACTTTCGCACAGCTTCATACAAATGAAAAAGGGCTGAAAGCATGCATGTCTTCTGAAAATTTTCTTGGAGGATGTCTGACTGATCATGTTATATTTAAAGGCACGGCTGACCAAAGAGGGTAACTACCACTTAATAAGGCGCTGCAGGCGAGTATGGTGCTAATGACTTCTTACTTTCTCATCAGAGAAGGCATTAGATTTGTGTAAAATTTGACCCCCCCCCCTTCCTGTCAAATTTCCACGTTTCGAGACCCCTTGAACCCTAAAAACCGGTTTTTACAAAATGTCGGTCTGTTAGTCTGTCTGTTTGTCTGTCTGTAGATTATTAGTTTGTCAGCATGATAACTTTAACAGGAATTAAACTATTGGATTACGCTTTGATATATTCTTCAAGTGCCCTTAAATGAAGGTCACTTCTATCAGCCAGCCACTTTGGATGAAATTTAAAAAAGTGACCGCATTTTCAAAATTTTTGAGACCACTTTTTTAAGATATGGAAATTCTACGTACAGTTATTAGTAGTACTCAGAAAGGCAAAAAATGTATCCTTCTGACTTTTTCTGATAAAAAAAAAAGAATAACCGGAGTTACAGCATTTAAAAAATTTCAAAAAATAAACGAAAATGGACATTTTAAGCGAAACAACGCACGATATGAAAAACTGTCACGAAAAGAAAAACGTTGCATTTTGAACACCCTACAAGATTATCACAACACTTTTTGAATTTTCTTGAAAAATCGAAAATTCAAATTTTGACTGCACAAATAATAATGAAAAATGAAAAATTCCATTTTACGGTCAAACGAAACAAGATAGGAAAACAAGATAGGCAAACAAATAAATGAGAAAAATTTGTTTACCTAAAAAAGAGCTACACATTTTTAATTAAATATTTTTTCATGGGATGCGTAGTTTTTGTTTTAATCGTGAAAAATAATATTAACAATGAAAAAATTAAGTTTTTGGACAAACGAAGCAAGGCAAGAAAGAGAGAGAGAGAGGGGGGAGGGGGATTCCTGATTTAATTGACTTTGTTGAGAAGATCTCATCATAATTTATTTAAGTTTGGAAATTTGTTAAAATTATTATTTATTACTTAGATTTATTATTGATTACTTTTATTTTTGGATTATTCGTTATTCATGAAATTTAATAACAGTTTTAACATTCTTAGCTATATTTTTGGTAAAAAAATGCTCAAATTCCAATTTATTGAAATCTATAACATCATTATTTACTTGGTTGATTGAAAGAACAATTTGAAAAGCATAGGAGATTCATTGCAAATTTTAAATTGAATGTCCTTTACACTGAAACATTTTTATTGTTACTCTTCAAAATGGTAAAAATTTTAAATATAAATCTTCAAAATCGAAGATTTACTAATTAAAAACATTAAGAATTGAAGGTTATTAAAGTTTTGAGCTTTACAATAAAAAATTCTTAATTTTCTTTTTAATTAATTCTTAATTAATTCTTAATTTCATCAATTTTAAAGTTCTTAAATATTGATATTGAGGAATTTTATTTGTGAATCCTCAAAATTGCAGAACTTTGAATTGTAAACATTCAAAATTTAGGAGTTTTTATTTGAAAAATTCGAAAATTATGCAAGTCACAATTTAGAAACTCACAAGTCACAACATTAAAAATGCTGTCATTTTAATTACCTGTATTCCAAATTTTATCAATTTCGAAGATTTAGAATTTAAAAATCTTGAATTTTGATCTTTTAAATTATAACAATTTAAGAATTTTAATCTAAATGTGTTCAAAAATTTAAGAGTTGTCAATTGCAAATCTCAAAAATTTTAAAAATGATCAGGTGGCCAATGGACCGAGAAACTGAGAAATGATAATAAATATTTTACTTAACAGGAAATTTAGTGAATTCTTAGTTTAGTATAAGGACTAATCAAATCACTTAAAATATTTCTTGATATTATGAGAAGAAATATCATCATAAATAATATATTTAGGTTTGTTACACCTCAAAATTAAAAAAAAAATTTCGATTTGAAAAGAGCCCAAAATGTTCAAATTAAAAAGTTTGCAGTAAAAACTAACTTTATTTTCTAAGCAAAATTTACAGTAATTTAACCTGATATTTTAAATGTAATAAAAACGATCTGCAATGTTCATTCGAACTATTATTATCTAGTCTCTAAATGATCAAAATGAATAATTATTCTATTTGAAGGTTTTTGCATAAAAATAATCAATTTTAAATACTTCCAGCTTTGAATTATAGGTAGAATACTGAATGCTTAAATTAAAAATTGTATAATTGTGAAAGTTTGATATGGATTTAGTTTGCAAATTCCTTTTTCAATTATTCAGTTTCGAAGGCTTAATGAATAAATTATCGGGAGAAATGGTTGAAACTTGAAATAAAAATCAGGGATTAACCGGTTTTTTCTACTTTTGATCCTAACTCTGTGTAAAAAATATTAAAAACGTTTTTCCAAATGAATTCTCGAGAATTAAAGTCTCTAGATGCGACGTGAAGCAGATTTGGAACAATTTTAACAACCACTCAAGCTTCCTCGTCTCGTTTTTTCCCTTCGAATTCACTCACGAGTATTATAAAGGCCCTCCTGAATTTTTACTCAAGAGTTCCTCTTTTGTATTTAACAGACTTCACACTCCTTCCCCTATTACTCACTTTTTCCCTTTTTTAAGGAATGAATGGTGGTAGTACAGAATTAGACAACCAACATTTTTACGAAAATGTGCTTATTGCACAAAAAATTCTTAAAAAATCAAATACACATTTTGTTAAAAGATTTGTTCAAAATCTTATTCTTAACATGTTAATTCAGAAAAACATTCTTAGGTTGTATCTTCGTTCTTTATTTGAAGTTTCAACGTATTGGTACTTTTTTTTCGCCTTTTCATCAAAAACTTGGAAATTCTGACCCCAGAATTCTTTAAAGATTTATTCGTGATTGGGTAACTTTTTCCGATCAAACCTTTTTTACCCTTATTCAAAAACTTAATATTTTGGTTACAAAGTTTCACTATTTTGTTTAAATTTTGATTATTCTGTTACATTTTTAACCATTTTGTTAGAATGTCATTTTTTTATCGAAATTTCAAGTACTTGCGCTGAGAAATAGTCCTTTTTGGTTGAAAATTCAACTACTTGGTTAAAAATTCAACCACTTTGTTGAAAGTCAAAATAACTTGTTCAAAATTAAGTTTATTGATTGAAGCTTCAACTAGTGTGTTGAAAATTCGTTTTCTTTTGGCTGAAAAGTAATTTTTTTAACTCAAAATAATATTAATATTTGGTTAAAAATGGACCGTTTTTAATTGAAAATTCATCATTAACTACTTGGTTGCAAGTTGAGTTACTTGGTTAAAAATTTATTTTATTGGTTGACGACTTAACTATTTTGTTTATGATTGGTATTTTCTAATTAAAAATTAAAAAATGGAATTTTTTATCGAGAATTCATTCTTTTCAGTTGAAAAATCAACTGCCTCACTGAAAGCTGAACTAATTAGTTAAACATTTATTTTATTGATGAAAGATTTATCTTTTCTTTTTTTGAAAATTCATTTTTCGCCATGTTGTCTTGGAAATTTAAAATTTTTTTTTAAATTCTATTTTTCTCTTGACTGAAAAATTTTCTCGTTGAAAATTCAACTGTTTTTATTTGAAATTGAATTTTTTTGTTGTTGAAATATCAACCATCACAGTTTTTGTTGAGAATTCATATTTCTTCACTAAAAATTCAGCTACTTGGTAAATAAGTCAACTCCTTTGTCAAAAATTTATTTTTTTGTTCAAAGATTTAACTATTTTATTGAAATTTGTTTTGCTTTTGGTTGACAATCAATTCTTCGACTAAGAATTTTGCTTTACTATTTTCCATTGAAAATAGACCTTTTCCACTTGGAAATCCAAATATTTCGTTGAAAATGCAAATATTATGTTAAAAATTTAATCTCTCTTTCCGAAAATTCAACTATTTAGTTAAAAGTTCACATTTTCTGGTCAGAAATTTAAAATTTTTTTGAAATATATCTCTTTTTTTGGAAGTGTAACTATTTGTTGTGAATAAAAAATTTTGGTCTTCAACGTTTTTTTTTATTTGTTGAAAGTTCGAGTTTTTGGTGAAAACATAATCATTCTAGGTTGATAACTCATTTATTTAATAAAAGTTCATATTTTTGGGTTCCCAGTCAATTGCTTTCTGAAAAATTTGATTTTTTAGTTAGAAAACTCAAATCCTTTGTTAAAAATTCATCTCCTTCGGAAGAAAATTAATATTGTTCAGTTAAAAATTGAACTGTTTTCGTAAAAATGCAATATATTTTGAATTGAAATTTCAGGCGTTTCACATTGAATCCAATATGGTCGAAAATTAATTTTTTCGCACTAAAAATTTAGCTATTCCATTTTTGGTTGAGAATTTATCTTCTCCATTTATTTCTTATCAACGATTTTGGTTGAGTGTCATTTTTTTCGGTCGAAAATCTAAATATTTTGTTGAAAAATCTTATTTTTGGAAAGAAAATTTTTCCTCTTGGATTGAGAATTCTACTGCCTTCACAAAATTCTTCCTTTTGGCTTAAAAATTTGGCGCTCTTATTGGAAATTCAATTACTTTCTTGAAAATTAATTGAAAAATAATTTTTTTGCTAAAAATTCCTATCTTTCTGGTTGAAAATGCAGTTTTTGTATAAAAAATTCGTCTTTTGGATTCAATTTTGAACAATTTAGGTGAACTATTTTCTTATTTCATTACTGAAGACTCTTCATTTGTTGAAAATTCGTCTTTTTGATTTAAAAATTTATTTTTTGAATGAAATTTCATCCTTCTTATGTTGTGGAAAATTCAAGTATTTCCTTAGGAAGTCATCTTTTATCATAGAAAAGTCACCAAAATATTTCATTTGTATATGAATTTTGATGGTATTCAAATATTATTGGCCAAGAAAAAAAATTGGTCAAGGAAAAATCATTTTTTTTTTCACCCTGCAAAGCATGTATTATCTTAATGCAACAAATGCCCACTCGTTTCAAGTCTTCATCTCATTATTTTTGGAAATCATAATTACGTACAGCAAGAGGTGGGGGAAGTAGAAATATTTTCTTACGGTTCGTTACAGGCTTCACGCTGCGCAAAGAATTTTAATTTTTTTCAAAAATTCTTTCAATAATCGTTTGGATGTCGTTTGGTTGCGTTTTATTACTTACCTTCATTTGAGGGCACTTGAAAAATATACCAAAGCGTAACCCAATAGGTTAATTCTTGTTAAAGTTATCGTGCTGACAATCTAATAATCTACAGACAGACAAACAGACAGACTAACAGACAGACTAACAGACAGACTAACAGACATACTAACAGACAGACATTTTGTAAAAACCTGTTTTTTGGGTTCAGGAGGTCTCAAAACGTGGAAATTTGACAGAAGTGGGAGGGGGGGGGGGGGTCAAATTTCACACAAATCTAATGCCTTCTCTGATGAGAAAGTAAGAAGTCATTAGCACCATACTCGCGTGCGCCGCCTTCTCAAGTGGTAGTTACCTTCTTTGGTCAGCCGTTCCCCTAAATATAATATGATGAGTCAGACATCCTAACAAGGATGCAAAGTGCTCACTCAAACGTATAAAAAATGTCTATCCGTGTGAATCCGCTAACTCCTATCCGTTTGAATCCGTTTACTTCAAGCAGAGATATTACATTGAAGAATGCATCCTTGTAGACGTATTATGTATTTGGCGGAAACCGGGGTCGTTTTAAGAGCCTTAACTGCCCTTGACAGAGGTTCCCTTGTTGTCGGTTCACGCGCCTTTCTGTCACTGAGGAGTTGAACGTAACCCATACCCATACCATTTCGACTTAATTAACTAAACGATCGACATTTTCTCGAATCTCCACCGCGTAAAAGGCATTAGCTGCCGTTCATTGTAAGAGGAGAAGCTAATTCACGGGATCGGGATAATTCCTGCTTCGTAATCACCCACCCAAATACGTTGGGCCGATTGCCAATCGGGTCTCGAACTACTTTTTCTCCTTTTTTCGCAAGAAAGAGAAGAAAGTCTGACTCTGAGCGTGATCCACGACAAATTGCTGCAGAAGCGGTATTTATTTTCCGCCAGAAAATTACCGTGAGAGGCAAGTCACTTTAGGCGCGTCTCCTTCTTGGCTCGAATTAGAAAGAGTAACTTTGTTACTTCTGTTGATATGGTTTCCAGCCATTCTAAAGTGAAAGAATTTTTCAAAACTTTTATATACAGGTCTGTTATGTAGTTACTTGAGAAGGAAAAATCTCAAAAACTTCAAATGATCAGGTTTTATTCAAAATTTGAAAATTGGGAGGTATTGCCAATTTAAATGTTTCTCCAACTTTTTTTGAGTTTTGGGGTTTGGTTTAGAAGGAAAAAAATCAAAACTTATATGTAATCTTATCCAGGCCTCGGACTCACGACTCTATTGACACTATTTGACACTTTTCTTAGCGATGACACTATTTTTCTACTATTTCGAAAAAAATTACATTAAACTGAAAATTGAGAATTTTAAATTAGATTGGAATTCTTTCCTCTTTTTTTTTTATTTTTGTCTAAAGAAACAACATTTTTTGTTTTTGGAAATTGCAAAAGGACAATTTTGTTTAATAAAAAAAAAGAAATGAAAAATAATAATATGTCCGAAATCTCGCTGAATCACAACATATCGGAAAATTGTAAATAAGACAATAATAACTTTAAAGAAAATATACATAAATTTTTATCAATGTAGTTGAATTTGAACCAAGGAGAATCATTTTATTGTCAAAAAGACGAATTTTCCACAAATTACATAATTTTTTAACTAAATGGTTTGAACAGTCGATGTGATGTTGTATCAAATTTTATTTAATCAATTTCTTGTTTATACTTTTTTCGTTTTAAAAATTTGTTAACCAAGCAGTCGCATTTTTTGACTGAAAAACATCCATGGAGTAATTGAATTTTGATTTTAAAAATAGAGTACTGACATTCTCACTGAAGAGAATTTATTTTCAATTAACGAATCGAACTTTCTATAAAACAGTTTAATTTTGTACGAAATAGTTGAATTTTCTAGACAAAAAGACAAATTTTCAACAAAAATTTCCATTTTAACCAATCAGTTGAATTTTCAAGAAAATTATTGAATTTTCAGTTGAAAAAAATATTTTTTGAGAACAAAAGAAAACGAATTTTCAACTAAAATTGTGAATCTTCAACAAGGAATGATTTTTAAGAAAGTAGTTCAGCTTTTAACCAAGGAGTTGAATTTTCTACATAAAAGGATAAATTTTCGATAAAAAAATAGAAGTTGATATTTTAACAAAGATTTTAATTTAAAAAAAAACAGTTGTATTTAATCAACAAAAAAGAATTTTCAACAAAATATTTATCTGATTAACTAAAACAGATAAATTTTCAACCAAAAAATTGATGTTCTACCAAAGAAGAAGAATTTTCAAAAAAATACATATATTTGCAACCAAATAGTTAGATTCGCTACCAAATTGTCGATTTTTTGAATGAAAAAAAAGAATTTTTTACTAAATAGTTGAATTTTCAACAAAATGTTAAATTTCAACCGAAACGGATTAATTTTCAACCACAAAGTTGCACTCTTAACCATAAAGGTAAAATTTCTACAGAAAATTATGAATTTTCAAACTAAAAAGATGAATATTAACAAAAATTCTTTTGAACTTTTTGAATTTTTGAGAGGAAAAGACAAATTTTTCACAAAACAGTTGAATTTTCAATCAAGAAGTATGACTTTGATAAATCTATTACATTTTTGAAGTAATAATAGTTTTCGAATTCTTTAAATTTTTTAAATTCTTTTACATTCATTTGGCATTTCCGCTGAATTTTTATGAATTTATTCTCATTCTGTTTTTTTTTTCAAATTCAGTCTGTAATCTTTTGAACTCACCTCAATGTTCTAATCATTTCATCTAATTCTTTTAAAAACCCTTGAATTTTTCCCAATTTCGTTCAAATTTAATAAATTTTCAAAATGTTCCTGAATTTTTTTGTATTCACTTGAATTTGATGAAAAATCAACTTTAGATTTTTATGAAATTCTGCGAATTCTTTGTATTTCTCTTCAACTATTTTTCTTCAGTTAAATTACTTTTAAGTCATCTTGAATATATTTCATCGAATTCTCTTGAACTTCCTTGAATTTTTCTCAATTCAGTGTAATTTTTCTGATATGAATGGAATATTTTGGATTTTTAAAATTTTCTGAATACTTGTAAAATGTTTTCTTTTCACTTGAATTTTTAAGAAATTTACAAAGATGTTTATGAATTTCGTCGCATTCTTCTTATTCCCCTTAATTTTTTCAAATACACTCGAATTTTATTGAAATCATTCTTATTTTATAATGCTTTTTCAATTTAATTAATTTTCATTGAATTTGCCCTGAATTCTGTTCACGTTTATATTAATCACTTCGATGGCAATTTTAGAATTTTCGTTCAATTTACTCGAATTCTTATCAATTCCAGCAAAGCCTCCTGAATTTTTTTTATTGTTTTGAATTGCTTTTATTTCACTCAAATTTTTCGAAAATTCATCTTGCATTTTTATGAATTTCACCTAATTCTTCTTATTTCTCTAAATGTCCTAAAATTTCATTGAAATAATTGTTTTTTTTTCAAAATTTGTTTCATTTCTACTGAATTTGCCCCAAATACTGTTCAATTCCATTTTACTTCAATTGATGAAAATTTTTTATTTTTAAAATTTTGTTTAATTAACTGAAATTTTTATGAATTTAATCGAAGTCTCCTGAATTCCTTTGAATTCTTCTAAATTTTCTGAAATTATAAAGAAATTGACGTAATTTCCAAACTAGGTTTGAATTGCGTTTAAAAAACTAGAATCTTTAAAAAATCCACCTTGAATTTTTATGCACTTCATCGAATCTTTCACATTTTCCTTAAATTCTTTTGAATTCACTTGAATTTTTTCAATGAATTGTATATTTTTGAAGTATTTTTCAATTTATTCAAATTCTGCTGAACTTTCCCTGAATTTTTTCTTGCTTTCATTTCAGTCAATTCAAAGAAAATTTTGTTATTGTTAAAATTTTCTTCAATTCTTCCAAATTCTCACGAATTTTATCAAAGTCTCTTAGATTGTTTTGAATTATTATAAAACTATACTTAATTCGTTCAAATTCACATGTAATTCTTATAGATTTCATCGAATTGTTTTCAATTCTTTTGAATTCAGCCGAACAGCAGTCGCACTATTCGTTCAAATTGCATTTTTTCCACTTTTTTGGTTCAAATATGTAACTTTTTCAATTTTTCAAGTTAATTAGTTTGTGGCAGCCCTGCTTACTTCAAAATTCTCAATAGCCTTAACACAATTTAAATTGAAAAAATTTCAAAACATTCCAAAAATATTTTTAAATTTTAAGAAATTACTGTTCAAACTCCGACTGCAATTGGGAATTAGTTAAATAAATTTTCCGCTTTTATTGTAATCAATTGGAATTTTCATACTGAATTCCACTATAATTACGATTTCAATATCAATATTAGTTCTATATTCAGAATTTAATTAAAATTTCTGCCACTAATTCCCAAAGGTTATAACTATATTTTCGAAGTATTTGTTAAAATACTCCTCTAATATTTTTATTAACTTTCAGTCGCTTTGAAAAAGATTCTCGAATTACATTTTGAAATTATCAAGAATAAATCTTATTGTATCATGAAATCTGGAATATGAGAGAGTGCGTTTTACAATGCGAGTAAAATTGGTTGTAAAAAACTTGCATTTCTTCGATAAATAAAGTTTCAACGCTGCGGAGAAAGAAATTCTCCGATCTCGCTTCAGGATGTTGTTCAAATTGGATTTATAAATAATACGAAACAGGGAACACTTGTCCTATCTCCTTGGGTCTCGTAAAATCCTGGCGGCAAAAGCCGGTTTGCTATCGGAAAGTGCCACCTTTTGTCACAAGACCGGAAATATGAGCGCCATCAACTTCAGGTTCAATTGTCTATGTTTTCGATCTATAAAATTTTTAAATATTAAAAAAAAGTGTTCTCAACAATTTTCAAAATGTGCTCACTTTTTGAATTTTTGTCCAAAATGGCTGGCTAACAAACTTAACCTTCATTTTAGGATACTTTAATAGTATACAAAAGCCTAATTTGATAGGTTAATTCTCTTGAAAGTTATCGTTCTAAAAAAATAAAAATCCACAGACAGACAAACAGACATACAAACGGACAGACAAACTGACAGACAGACAGACAGACAAACAGACAAACAGACAAACAGACAGACAGACAAACATACAGACAAACAGACAGAAAAACAGTCAGACAAACAGACAGACAAACAGACAGACAAACAGACAGACAAACAGACAGGTGAAGAATCAATTTTTTTACCTGAAAATCTGACTCTTCAATTTTTTGTTAAAAATTTAAGTTTGTTGAAAATTCAACTTTTTGGTTGCAAATTCGAATAATCCATTGAAAATTCATATTTTGGGGTACGAAGTTCTACTGTTTGTGAAAAATGTATGTTTGGCCTCGAAAATTAATCATTTAAAATCAATTTTTTTTCTCTATTCACTGAAAAATCTTTCTTGGGTGGAAATTCAACTCTTCCTTGAAAAATCGACATTTGGTTTGTAACTTGAAATATAATTTTTGTGGATATAAAACACCAACCTAAAAATCTTCCAGAACCTTTTTTGATGATTTCGGAAATATTTGTGAATGTTTCGGAAACTTTTTTAAATATTGTCTTTAAATAAATTTTATAGAATAGAAATTCATTTTGAATTTTCCCAGAAATCTTAAAAAATATTCTCTGAAAACCTTTCAAAATTTTGAAAAAGCTATTCAATTTTTGGGTTCAAAATCTTCAGAAATCTATATTTTGTTTCAAAGTTGAAATCTTTTGAAGTCCAAAATTATTTATGTATCTTTCCGAACTTCTAAATATTCCTTAAAATCATTGTAATTTCAAGAAATTGTTCAAAAGTTTCAAAATATTTGAAAATTTTTTCTTAGCATTATTTTTCAATTATTATTTCAAATAGCGTGGTAGCGAAATGTCATGAGCGAAATTATCTCCCAATTTTAAATGACATTTACAATTAAAATGTTATATTTTATCAATGACGTTTAGAAAAATTCATAAATAAATTTTATCATTGTGTTATGAACAGAATCCTTTTGTAATTTCTCAAACGTTTGGTCAGAAAATTAAGAACATAATTGTTGCCTTCATTGTTAACAAATTATTTAATATCTCAATGTTTTCATTGAGGAATACATTTCCATAATTAAAATTCCTCATTTGGAAATAGCGATTCACAAAATTCCAAAAAATTCAAAAGAATAAACTGAAAAAAGCACGCATTATGTAATCAATCGGGTAGTCAACAAAAATGAGTGCGAGATTTTCGATAATCTCGTCCCGAAAAATGTTTAATGGAGTTAAAAAAATAAATATAAGGAATCATCTGCAAAGGGTATGTTCCAGCATTCCAGAAATGTGAAGAATTCACAAGGAGTTTAAATACATCAGAATTTCTGTTTCCTATATGATTTTCATCAATATTTAATGTTTATCGTCAAGAATATTCATAAGCAATCAGAAGTTGATAAATTCAGTGCATAGAATCAAACCAGAATAAATCCATACCACTGAGCGAGTAAAAGTTGTAAAATTCAGTGACAAGGAATATATCCTCAAAATACAATTTTTTTTAAGGAATCTTTAAAAAATAACGTCACTGCTTTAAGGAGGTGGAGTTCTGCAGAGAATTAGTTTGATTTTCAACAAGAGTTGTGAGATGAGGGGGGGGGGGGGTAAAGAAATGTTTAAAAAAGCGTTTTGTATTTCTTGAACGGCTTCAAATCAAATTCCAGTAGTAGTAGACTTTCATTCTCAGTCTGAGCATACCCAACTTTTTCTACTTAATTCTCAATACAAGCTGACGATAATTATTGAGGAATGTCACACTCAGACAAAAGCAATTTACCGAAAATTCCATTATGAAATTGAAGTTTTCGACTCGTAATTTCTGTTAAAAAGATTTGAAAAGGCGACTAAGTAGATAAGGAACTTTTAATCAGACCTGGTCGACTCTTTCGGACATAACCATCTTTTTCTACTGGGATTACTGAAAAGGAGGTCTGGAAGCTTTTAGTCTGATCCTCTCATTTATATGTTAACTCTTATTGAAAGCGAACTTCTCAACTTAATCTGCTATAACTATTATTTCCAAGTAATAATGATGTCATTATTTATCTATGGATATGGAATAAATATGAATTAATAAGTAACCTTCTTTTGTTTAATCTATGTTTATTTTTGGCCATATACTACGCAATAAAGATTGTTGAAAATTCATCTTTTTGGCTGAGAATTAATTTTTGTTACTGAAAATTTAACCATATTATTTTAAGTTAAAAATTTACCTTTGTTAGTTGAGAATTCAATTGTTTGATTAGAAGGTTATCTGTTTTGATTGGGTATACAACTATTTTGTTGAAAATTGAACTATTTGGTTGGAAATATATGTTTTTTGTTAGAAATTTGCTTTTTTTGGTAGAAATATAATCTCCCGGGTTAAAAACTCATCTTTTTGGTTGAAAAATAAATGAATTGGTTGAAAATTTAACTATTTTGTTAAAAATTATTTTTTTTATATTTCAAGTATGTGATTGAAAATTCGTATTTTTTTGGGAGAAAATTAATTTCCATCTTTTTAGTTAAAATTAATTTTAGAAACTAAAAATGGAAATATTCCATTTTTTTGAAAATTGATCTTGTCTTGTTAAAAATCCATCTATTTTGTGGAAATTCAATATTTTTTCTGGAACATAATTCTTCTTTGTTGAAAATTCATCTTTTTGATTGAAAATTCATCTTTTTGGTTGAAAATTCAACTGTTCTGTTGAAAATTCCAGTTGAGATTCATAATTTTTAATAACGAGTTATCACCTTGGTTGAAAATTTGTCATTTTTTGGTTAAAAATTGATGTTCTTGGTTAGAAATTCAACTCTTCTAGTTAAAAATTCACTTGAGCTGAAAACGAATGTTTCTATTTTAAAATTTGACTGTTTTATTGAAATTTATATTCTTTCATCAAAAATTAATTTTTCTGGTTCAAAATTCTTCTATTGCAGTTGAATATTCATCGTTTCAGTTACATTTTTTTGTTTGAAAATTAATTTTTTAAAGACGAAAATTAATTAATCCAGTTTAATAGTCCATTATTTTCGTTACAGGTTCACATCATTGATTAAAAATTGAATTTTCAAACTAGGAAGCGATCTATCCAATGTTCAGTTAAAAATTAATCTTTTCTTGTTGAAAATGCATCTATTTTGTTGAAGAATTATATTTTTCATCTAAAATTCAACTATGTAGCTAAAAATTTGTTACTTTCACAAATAAAAAAAAAGTTTTTCAATTTTGCTTCTGAACAATACTATTAGAAATGTGTTTCGTATTTTTTAAACGGTTTTTAATCGAATTTCAGTAGTAGTAGACTTTCATTCTTAGACTGAACACGCCCAACCTTTTCCACTTATGTTGATTGTTTTACAAAATTTGGGAGACATGAGTGGCTGGAGAGATCATGTGACATGTGGGAAAAACCTGGAAATGTCTGACCATACTCAACTTTCTCCACTTAATTCTCAATACAAATTGTTGAAACTCGCAAAATTGTATGCATATTTGATTACGTATTAGAGGCGATTGTTTTACAAAATCTGGAAGACTTGAATGGTTGGAGAAATCATGAAATACGTAGGAAAAACCTGGAAATGTCATGGAGTTTTTGTCCAGAATAAGAGTAGACAACCTGTAAAAAGGATATAAATAAACAAGTAACAATTTTTTTTTATATCTGGAAATGTTGCAACTGTAATTTAGGTTGTTGTATCTTTTGAATATATCATATTCTGAATAATAGGTCTTGCAAATTAACTCTGAAGACCGATGAAATTTGCTGGAAACGTAGCTTCAAGTGGATCGATGCGAAGAACGTGAACACTAATACCAGAATTGGAGTACAAATGAAGTGAAGTAGTTCATGCCGTTCTTCATATTTGAATTAAAGCCAGTGGACTAGACAGTAGAAATTGCAACTGCTATAGTCAGCATTATTAGGCGTCACGTGTCGCTTGTTATCTTCCAATTTTAGGTTCCTTTGTTCTTTATTTATACCTCTCTTGATTTACTTCCTTATTTATCACTGTATTTCTCTCAGTTTCTCTTTTTTCAATACTTTTGTCTGCAATTTCTTCTTTATGTGGATGGATTTGTGCTTTCTCTATTGCAGTGTGATTTTTCCCCTCTATTAAAAAAAATGAGTCAAAAAAGGCGCCTCGTGTCGTCAGTTAAGTCGTTCAAACCTGCCCCCATACTTTCCTTTCCATAGTGCTCCTACCTTCTCCTACTCCCCCCCCCTCACTTCACCCTTCGAACCTCTCTTCCCCAGCTTCCTCCTCCACCATTTCCTCTACTTTTTTACCTCTACTTCCTCCCTCACTTCAACCTTTGAACCTCTCTTTCCCAACTTCCTCCTCCACCATTTCCCCCTCTCCTCGCTTGCCCATCTGATATTCCTCTTTCCCTACTTACCTGGTCCACACTGCCCCTCCCCTACTCACCCTTATTTTTGATAATTTAACTTACTCCCCCTCACTTGCACGTTCCTTACTCCCCCTCCCTCATTTTCCCTTCCCTGATTTTTCCTACCTCCTCTTCCCTTATTTCAACCTATTTCTCTTACTTCTCCTTCCCTTGTTCACCCCTCACTTCTCCTAGTTTCCATTCTCACATTTCCCTTTACTTCTCCTACATCCCCTCCCATATTTTTTCCTTCGTTCTCCTCACTTACCCTACATTACCTCCCCGCATTTTCCCTCATTTCCCCTAATTTCCTGTACTCCTCTTTCCCTTATTACCATATTGTGACAATTGATAAAAGTGACATATTTTCGAAAATATATCTCAAAAACTGTTGGACCGGAAAGTCTTGGCTTGATTCCTGCTGCCTGTATTTATTGCTCATTTTTTCCACATTCAAATTTTTTGGTATTGCAATTGACTATACAGTTTATTCAAATGGAGCCAAAAGATTTATTTCTAATTGACTTTTTTGCAGACCGTCAATGAGTGATTCTCTGACTCGTATTCTAGGTCTAGTTTTTTTCTTCTTTTTTTTTAGCTTCATTACTGTATACCATTTTGCTGTAAACTGTCTAATAAAAATTCCAGGACTGTTGTTCCTTAACAGTGTTCGAATACTTCCACGACTTTTTTTAATTTTCTCATGAAAATTTATGACTCCTTCATAAAAAGCATAGGAGACTATATAAAAGTGATTGCCTGTCCAGAAGTCTAGCACTTCTGTAGTAAATTTTCCAGCACTTTTATTCTTGTAGCATCATGAAGTATTTTAAAGTTTTTGTAAATTCCTGGGATTCTCATCAAAATCTGTTTAATTCCCTTGGATTTTCTTAAACTCATTCAAAAATTACTCAATTCAATGAATTCTTTTATATCTTTCAATGGTTCTTTATATAATTTAATTTTTAGGTATTTTCATCCAGTTTTTTTCATTTCCTTTAACTCCCTCTAAATTCGCTCTTGTTTTACTGATATCAGTGGATTTTTCGATTAATTAGATTGAATTTAACATGAGAATTGATTATTTCGAAGCGTCATGAATCGCATCCTTTTAAATTATTTTAATCTCCTGAGAATAATAAATTCAAAATGTATAAATTTAAACTTCAAAATGTTTCAATTTCTGGTGTTGGATATTGTTGATTACTGGATTGAATAATTTTCTGATGAAACGAAGAAAAAATCTGCCTCAGCCCGGATTTGAACAGGGATAGCCACTATCCATGAGTGGAGCGTTAATCAATTACGCAACCGAGGATGTAGCAGATATTTGATCATTTCTCCTATATCACAGGATGACTCATGGATTACCTCATGATTACCATGGATGGCACCCGGTTCAAATATCTGCTACAGCCTCGGTGGCCTAATTGGTTAACGCTCCACTCATAGATAGTGGCGTTCCCGGTTCAGATCCAGGCTGAGGCAGATTTTTTCTCGTTTCTCTGGAAAATCATTGGACCAATAATCAACAACATCTAACATCAGAAATTAATTATGCAATTACCATGGTCGACACAATACCATCAATTATTAAATCATATAATATGATTCGGTGAATTTATTCAGACTAGAATCAGTCACTAGAATTTCACAGGTTACTAAGATGCAGACCGGCGTCATCCTGTGATATACGAGACATGATAAAATATCCACTACAGCCTCGGTGGCGTTATTGGTTAACGCTCCACTCATGGATAGTGGCGTTCCCGGTTCAAGTCTGGGCTGAGGCAGATTTCTTCTCGTTTTTCTAGAAAGTTATTTGACCAATAACCAACAATATCTAACCTCAGAAGTTAATCATTCAATTACCGTGTTCGACACAATAGTATCAATTATTAAATTATATAATATGCTTCGGTGAATTTATTCGGACTATAATTAGTCATTAGAATTTCACAGGTTACTAAGATGCAGACCCGCGTCAACCTGTGATATAGGAGAAATGAGAAAATATCTGCCACAGACTCGGTGGCGTAATTGGTTAACGCTCCACTCATAGATAGTGGCGTTCCCGGTTCAAATCCGTGCGGAGGCAGATTTTTTCTCGTTTTTCTAGAAAAATATTTGACCAGCAATCGACAATATCGAACATCAGAAATCAATTATTTAATTATCCTAGTCAACACAATAACATCAAGTATGAAATTAAAATTGGTTTATTCCATTTATGAGAGATTCTACATTTAGAATGTTACAAGACTAGAATTTTGGCCTTGAAATATTAATGGTCTCTTGTTCTTCGAATAAAGTTAAACAATAAAACTCGTTAAATTTGTTTAATTTTGAGACAGGACGATGATCACTAAACATTTTTGAGACCCAGAAGAGACTCGGGAAATGATGAGGAATTTTCGTCGCAGTGTTAATGACAATTACATTCTCTCTGGACATTTGCTTATAAAAACCCCATAGCCATTATATCTATCCCCTACCGCCTGCAGTCGGCTTTTTATTAGAAGCGCTTGCATTTGCTTGGACTTTAGCCAAGGGAGTGGAAAACTGCAGAAAACCTTCCCTATACCTATTTCCTGTATTTTCCCCGAATCTCGCTCATCCGTTTCCCACAAACCGTTCGCTCTAGACTCTTCCCAACTTCTTCCTTCTCTTCTTCACCAGCTTGCTTCCCCAACTAACACTTACTTTCATCTACTTCTCCTATTCAGCCGTTATTTCCCCTCCCCTACTACTCCTCACTTCCACTTACTTTTTTTACTCCTCCCATATTTCCTATATTTTCTTCGAATCTCGCTCACCCGTTTCCCTCAAGCCGTTAGCTCTAGACTTTTCCCAACGTCTTCCTTCTCTTCTTCACCCTCTTCTTGCTTCCCCAGCTAACACTTACTTTCCTCTACTTCTCTTACTCAGCCCTCATTTCCCCTTTCCTACTACTCCTCACTTCCACTCACTTCTTTTACTCCCCCCCCATTTACTATAATTTCTCCCAATCCCGCTTCCCTGTTTCCCAAAAATCGTTCGCTCTAGCCCTCTACCAACTTCTTCCTCCTTCTCTTCCGCCTATTTTCGCTTCTCCAGCTAACACTTCTGTTCCCCTACTTTCCTTACTCAGCCCTGACTTCTCCTCCACTACTATCGTCACTTCCATTCACTTTCCCTACTCGCTCCTCATTTACTATCATTTCCTCTAATCTCGCTCACCTGTTTTCTACAAACCGTTCGCTTTAGACCTTTCCAAACTTTTTCCTTCTCTTCTTCCCCCTCTTCACGCTTCTCCAGCTCACAATTCTGTTCCCCTACTTTCCTTACTCAGCTCTCACTCCCCCTCCACTACTACCCTCACTTCCACTTCATTTTCCTACCCCTCCGTCATTTACTATGAGTTCGGCTAATCCCGATCCTAAATTTTCCGTTACTTTCGCTACTTCCCTCACCCTTACTTCCCCTATTTTATCAGATACCTGGAAGAAACCTGGAATTTTCAGGGAAATTTTCTGCACGTTTTGAGTAGAAACCTGTCTTGAAAAGCTATTCCTTTCGAGTCCAGGTGAGTTTGGAAAGCGTGAATACCCTTGGAGGGAGAATTTCTTTTTCGATTTACTTGAGAGCATTCGCCTTATCTCGCTCGAGAAAACCAAGCGTCCGTTTCTCCTGCTGTTGCGTAGTTTCACAGATGGTCTTTGCGAATTCAGTAACAGAGCGAGCCCAAGACGATTAAGCTCCTATCGTGAGAAAAATCAAAGAAAAAGAAGTAAAAAGGAAAATAGAATGGAGGTAGGTAGGAATGACTGTCAGATCTCTCATTTGATTCTTCTACCGCTGGAAAAATTGCATTTGTCGCCGGCAGCCTTTGGGGCTTGAATAAGATACGGTTCCGAGGCAAACGGTGCCCTCGGGCTTACGACGGATCAGATATTATGTTAAGCGTTCTAAGTTATTCACTCGGCGCACCGATCGGCTTTTTCAGCTTTCCTATTTTCAGCTGGCCTCCGGTAATCGTTTGCGAAACCAAATCAGAGATAACTTCATGATAGATTACCGCATCCTTTCAAAAAAGACTCCACTTTTCTTTTTTTCTTCCATAAAATCTGACATGTTTACATTTTTTGAACGCTACAATTACTCATAAAATTAAACTAAAAAATCTGCCCGCTACGTAGGCACATTCTCATTGCACAATTGTTTATAGAAAAAACTGAGGGTACGAAATGTTGCAGGTAATCGGTCAAACAGAGTAAACGCTAGGTGGGTACAACAAACTGAGGTAAACTTTCCGCGGTGATTCGCGGTTATCTCTGATGGGACCCGCTAGAGGCAGTACATTACAGGCCTGCAACCACGGAAAGTTTACCTCAATTGGAAGTAATCAGCTGACTATGACCCTGATTGAAGAACTACCTGCAATATTTCGTACCTCCAGTTTTTTCTGTGCTCGCAGGTTTGAGCTCGACTAAGGCGCACGTCTTTTAGATTTCGCGCTCGTTCTTGCTGCACTTTCATTAGAGGAAAAACTATTGCCAACTGCTTTTTGGTAAACACAGGAAATACGGATGGTACGAAATGTTGCAGGTTGTTACTCAAGCAGGGTGAACGCGAAGTGAGTTCTGTAAACTGAGGTAAACTTTCCGCGAAAAGTTTACCTCAGCTTGGAGTGATCAGCTGTCTGTTATTTTGCTTCAACGATTACCTTCAACATTTCGTACCCAATTTTTTTGTGATTGCCAGCATTAGCAGTAATTGATGGCTAAAACATACATACTAGGCATGGAAATTCAACATTTTGAATGAAATTTTTTATCCATTGACTGAAAAATCTTTCTTGGCTACAAATTAAACTGTTTTGTTGAACATTTGTCTTTTGGGCCTGAAATTTTGACATTTCAGTAGGAAATTACCTTTCGTTGTTGAAAATTCAACTTTTTTGTGGGAAATTATTCTTTTTGGGTTGGAAATTCATCATTTCTGGTAGAAAATTCATCTCTTTTTTGTTGTTAAAAAGTTAACTGTTTGATTTAAAGTTAATCTTGTTTGGTTAAGTATAAGACTATTTAGTTGAAAATTGACCGTGTGGTCGATGATTCAACTGTGTTTTGGATAAATGTATATATTTCTTTTGGTTCAAGATTTATAATTATTTTAGTTGGAAACTCACTTCTGGAGTTAAAAATTCAACTTTTCTTCAGGCTGAAAATTGATCTATTCCATTTTACATTAAAAATAAATTTACCTTCTCAGGTTGAAAACTAATTTCTGCTACTACAAATTTAATTATTTTATTTTAATTTAATTCAATTTCTAATTTTTCCATTTTTTTGTTTTATTTTTTAGTTTATTTTATTTAAATTTCAATTTATTTTTTATTTTATGTTGGAGATTGATCTTTGTTATTTAATAACTCAACTTCTTGTTTGAAAACTCATCCTGTTTGGCTGAGAAGTAATCTCTTTGATTGATAATTCAATTATTTGGTTGAAAATTTTTTTTATGGTTAATGATTAATTTTTTGAGTTGAAATATAACTATTCCATTTTCGGTTGAAAATTCATATTTTTCAGTTCAAGATTAAAGTTTTTTATTGAAAATTCGGTTTTTTTTGGTAAAATATTAATCTTGTTGGTTGGAAATTCATTTTTGGGTCGAAAATTCAACTGTGTTTGGTTAAAGATTTCTTTTGCTTGAAGATTCATCATCTTAGTTGAAAATTTATTTGTTTGGTTAAAAAGTTAGCTATTTCGTTGAAAAGTCAACCATTTGGTTGAAAATTCATAAATCTGGTTGGAAATTCGTCTATTTTAGTAGAAAATTAATCTTCTTGGTTGAAAACCCACCCTTTTTGGCAGAAAAGTAATTTCTTTGAATGACAATTTCATTATTTGTTTGAAAATTCTTTTTTATGGTTGATGATTAATTTTTTGAACTACAAATATAAATAACTTATATAAATATCCCATTTTCGGTTGAAAATTTATCTTTTCTAGTCGAAGATTAAAGTTTTTTATTGAAAATTCGTCCTTTTTGGTGAAAAAATTAATCTTGTTGGTTGAAAATTCATTTGTTGGTCGAAAATTCAACTGTGTTTGGTTAAAGATTTCTTTTACTTGAAGATTCATCATCTTAGTTGAAAATTTATTTGTTTGGTTAAAAAGTTAACTATTTTGTTGAAAATTCAACCATTTGATTCAAAATTCATAAATCTGGTTGAAAATTCATAAATCAGGTTGAAAATTCGTCTGTTTTAGTAGAAAATTAATCTTCTTGGTTGAAAACCCACCCTTTTTGGCTGAAAAGTAATTTATTTGAATGATAATTTCATTATTTGTTTGAAAATTTTCTTTTATGGTTAATGAATGATTTTTTGAATTAAAAATATAAATAACTTATATAAGTATCCCATTTTCAATTGGAAATTCATCTTTTATAGTCAAAGATTAAAGTTTTCTATTGAAAATTCATTTGTTTGGTTGAAAATTTAACTATTTTGATGAAAATTCATCTTTTTCGTAGAAAGTAAATCTTTTCGGTTGAAAATTCATCTCTTTGGAGGAAAATAAATTTTTTCCAATTAAAAATTTATGTATTCAATCACTTATTAAAAATCCACCTTCTTTATTGAAAATTCACCTTTTATGCATCTGCTTAGTTCAAAATGTATTTTTTCAGTTGAAAATTCCACTACCTGGTTCAAAAATTACCCTTTTTTGGTAGAAATGTAATCATCTCTGTTGAAAATCCATCTGATTAGTTCAAAATTGAACTATTTCATTGAAAATTTATTCTATTTGATTCAAAATTAATTTTTGTTATTAAAAATTCTGCTAGTTTATTTTAAGTTGAAAAATCATCTCTTTCTGTAAAAAATTCATTTATTGGATTGAAATTTTATGTATTTTCCTGGAAATGCATCTGTTTGGTAGAACTTTTTTTGGTTGAAAACTAATTTTAATTCATTGTTGTAAGATCGATTTTTTAAACTGTTTTGTAGAAAATTCGTGTTTTTGGCTTGAAAATTCGACATTTTGGATGACGTTTTTTTTCTATTTCAACTGAAAAAATCTCTCTTGATGAAAATTTCTCTACTTTTATGAACATTTTTTTTTCTTAAAAATTATTTGTCTTCACTGAAAATTCAACTACTTTCTTTTTGGTTCAAAATTTATATTTATATGTAGCAAATTCAACAATTTGGTTGAAATTTCATGTATTTCGCGGAAGATTCACTTTCTTGGTCCGAAATGATTTTTTCAACTCAAATTTGATCTTCTTCAGTAGCAGTTTAAACTGCATTGTTAGAAACTCGTCTTTCTCGCTAGAAAATTAATCTTCTTTTTTAAAAATTCACTTATGAAGTTATGTCTGTCGGTTGTAACTGAAAGTCCTTTAAATAAGTTCAGAAATAAACATTTTTTTTGTATTAAAATTATTGATCTCCTAGGTGTTAGGTTTTTTTCATATCTGACAGAAAAATTCGCAACATTCAGGGAAAATGAGGAAATTGGTCATTTAAAAGTCAGGGAATTTGGAAATTGGGATTTTGCAGCAACTCTGATTATTCTTCTTATTAACCGAAAAAGCTCTGACTCACAAATGTAGTTACAATAATTAAATTTGAGTTTTATATACAATAATTCACGGGATTTTCTTGGTATGATTTAATTTCCAGTGGGAAAAAGATCACAATGCAAATGAGGTTACCTATTTTAGTTTCGGCAAATTTAAATCCACTCGAGAGACAGTCTTTAACTTCTTTATTCCCAAATCGGCTTTGTCTCCGCAAATTTGGGTCTCGGAGTCTTGACTATCTTGCCTAGAAACTTAGCTCATTTCAATTCCCGGGGAGAAACGTTTCTAAGATTTATGACTTTGGGATCAATAGTGTCTGACGGGAGTTCTTGGGCGGCGAGAAGTATCGCTACGCAAACATTTGAAGCACGTGTACTTCATGCTGAGGTACGTGATTTCAGGAAGAGATGAAATTCTCGTAAACCGTCACCCTCGCTTGTTGCACGTACAATGTTTACGTACTGATATTTGCTTTAGATGCACCAAAGACAAGGGCTCTAAAATCTACCTCTACTAATTTCCGAGAATTCGTCTTCTTTAATTAATTTTGAACATTAAATTTATTCTCTGTTTGCATCCAGATGAAAATTTCCCATACAAAGAAGAAAAATGAATTATCAGTACCAAACTATTTCCCACGGCAGCGGTATGCCACCTTGGCACGGCACACACTGGGGATAGAGCACCGATTTTGTTCAAAACCACCTGGAGGTCACAAATCTTGACCGAATTGAATATTTTTTTTGTAGAAATGTTACTAATTGAATTTCGAAGAGACTTGCATCGCCTAAATTTTAAAATTAATTTTTTTAAATTAGAAAACTCATGAAACCTCATCCAAAAACGCTGAACATAGAAGTCGAAAAAAAATTAATTTTAACATTTAGGCGATGTGAGTTTCTTTGAAATTCAATAAGTAACATTTCTGAAAAAAATATTCAATTTGGTCAAGATTTCTGACCTCCAGGTGGTTTTGAATATTCCATCCCCAGTGTGCGGCAGCCAGGGCACACACACTTCGGTACAGGTGCACAGTAAACCCCAAGATTAAATTCTATCTTAAAATTGGATAAAAACGCTGCAGCACGTTTATCTACTCAAAGATAAAATTTATCTGATGAAAGATTAAATTCATCTGGCGGAAGATAAATTTTTCCTCACGAAAATATCTATGTCAAATGCATGAGCCCAGGAAAACTGAAAAGAGCGCGGAGCGGCTAGGCTCACCGAAATTCGGTGGGCGTAGATCCAACATTTTTGGTGGGTCTGTGAAAAATGGAAAGGACGGTTATGTTCACTGAAATCCTCGAGGATCAACTGCCTGACTCGAGTATTTCGTCGAGAAATTTGAAAATCCTGGCGGCGTTCGTTGGTTAAATCACTTTCGAAAATTACACGAGGGTCTTATCAATAGGGCTGACTGATTGAACTCTTCGCGGATTTTTAAAAAATCCATTCCCCCTGATTACATACAACACTTTATTTAAATGATTCAAACCAAAAAACCATTAATCTACCCTTACACGGTGTATAGGCTGCACTTAGGTTAGCTTATCGTGTTTGTTTACAAATTTAAAAGTCTTCATCTGAGTCGACAGAAACTGAAGGTTTGTCGAACAGAAGTAAAGGACTGAACTTGGCTGAGTGTCCTTGTCCTCCGATCGCAGAAACTCTAACCGGTCAGGGTTTAGAACCATGCTCTCAATTTTGGGATCTTTTTGTATTGCGCATTCGTCGCGTTAACAACTGGATTGGTTACCATTGGCGCGCTTATTTGACATGATTAATTTGGTTTTGTTTTTGTTAATAATTGTTCACTAAAAATAATAATCGTAGAGTGCATAAAGATATTAAAAATGATTATAAATTCATATTCGTAATGAAAAAGGTATTCCTTTCTTTAGATCTAAAATCGATTATTTATTTTTTAGGAATGAAAATCGAATAATCATTTTACGTTTCACTTCATAAGTCTATTTTGTGATCAAGGAATTAGTTTTGATAATTCTGGAGGTATTTTTTGTTGCAAACAATTTTCTTGTACGGTAAATCATTTTGAATAAGCGCGCCAATGGTAGTCAATCTAGCTGTTGATGCGACGCATGCGCAGTGCGAATAGATCCCGCAATTGAGAGCATGGTTCTAAACCCTGGCCTGTTAGAGCTTCTGCGATCGGAGGACAAGGACACTCAGCCAAGTTCAGTCCTTTACTTCTGTTGGACAAACCTTGAGTTTCTGTCGACTCTGATGAAGACTTTTAAATTTGTAAACAAACAATATAAGCTAACCTCAGTTTTTTTATGAGAAGTGACGTCAAATGACGCTGACCGCTTCGATCATCTGACCGATTTCCCGTCATCTGACTGTCTGACCGGACATTTTGGAAAAACTGGAAATCATCTTATAAATAATTATTGCAATGTTGTTAACTAAATAATGTAAGATGAAAACAAAAACGGAACAATTTTCGATGTAATTTCATACTGTTAATCTCTCAGACGGACAATTTATTCGATTTGCGTGATTTTAATGAGACATAACCTACAAAAATCATACGTAATTAAGACGTAAATTTATGGTAAATATGATTGATTTATTTCAGGATTAAATCTAACTAAATGACTGAACGCTAATTTGAATTTTACGTCATAGTATTTTTATCTGGTTTTATTATATTGTAGATGGCATTTTTATTTATTATAGGGATAAATTTAGTGATAAGAAAGAAAACTGGAAACGCCAAAAATTACAGGTTGAAATAAAAGGATGGAAAAGATAACTCAATAAACCTATCTTAACGTGAAGCGACTCTGTAAAACTAAACTTACGCGAAATGGAAAAATTTTCGCTGGTTCTGTCAAAACTATATTCTGGTTTTGATTGTAGTATAAGGCTTTTATTTTTCAAGATTTTTTTTTAGTTTTAAAGCTCTCAAGAAACTGAATAAAGTCGTGTAGCTTATTCTCAACAAAATATAGATAACTGGGCTTTCAGTGTATAATAATAGTTATTACTATTACACTTGATTCGTTTGTTGAAGAAACAACTGTTTTGTAGAAACTTCAACCATTTTTTTCTTTCTTTCCTGAAAAATCTTTGCTGGTTGAAAATTCAACACTTTTATCGAAAATTCATCTCTTTGGGTAAAAAATTAACTTTGTTAACTGAAAATTCAACTATCACATTTTCGTCTGAAAATTGATATTTTTTAGTTGAAATTCAACTATTGAATTTCTTATTGAGAATTCATCTTTTTTGGTTGAAAATTCAAATACGTGGTTGCAACTCGAACTACTTTAGTTGAAAATTTACCTCTTTAATCAAAAATTAGTTTTTTTCTTTGATGAAATTAATCTTATTGCTTGAAATTACATATTGTTGGTAAAAATATATTCATTTTGTTGAAAATTTAACTGCTGCATTAAAAATGCATCCTTTTTGGTTGAATATTCGTTTTTTTTTTTGGTAAAATATCAACAATTAGATGTTTTGTCAAAAGAATTTAACTTGATTAGAAATTTGAAGAACAGAACAGTTAAAAAGTGCAGTTCTTATTTTCAATTTAAGATTCAACATTTATCGGCCCGAAAATTTTGAGCTTATAGGTTTAAAATAGCTTGAAATTTTGGCATTTCTGAACTCTAAAGTTTTCTTCAAATTGTTAACAGTTCAGTCTAATGATTTTGAATTTAAAAGCGTTTTAATTTGGATTTTGCAAAAACATAAAAATAAGTTATTTCGAGGCTCTCTAAAAACACTTTTACTATTACAAATTAAAAATGTAAAAGCTTGAGCTATTCAAATTCAAGCTAATGATTAATTCCTGAATTTTAAACGATGCTTCAATTTGAAATTCTCCTATTTCTAAAGTTTCACTGAAATTATTCTTGACACGTTTTCCATTTAACATTACTTTGATTCTTAAGATTTTCATTTAGATTTTGTTTGATTTCGAACAATTTATCTAAATTGTAAAGAAGAGAGAAGAAGAAATTATTCTAATGTTAACCTTTTTTCTACTTTACAATTATTTAAGTATACAGGATTTTTATTTAAAATTGTTCAATTATAAACAATTCAAATTGGAAATGACAAAAGGTTGAACATTTAAATTTTAAAGCATAATTTGTACAATTTTGAACGATTCAAATTAACCCCAAATAGTTTTGAATGTTGTTAAGATGAAATTATTCCAATTCCAACCTTCCCTATTATACAATTATTTAGAAATAAAGGGTTTGAATTTAAAATTGTATAATTTTTAAAAACTTGGATTTGCAGCAGATATATGCTGTAAGTGTAGATTAATGCTTTTTTGTTTTAAATCATTTAAATAAAGTGTTGTTTGTTATCAGCGGAGAAATGGATTTTTGAAAAATCCTCGAAGAGTTCAATAAGTCAACCCTATTGATAAGAACCTCGTGTAATTTTTGGAGATGATTTAACCAATGAATGCCGCCACGATTTTCAAATTTCTCGAGCAAATATTCGAGTCAGGCAGTTGATCCTTGAGGATTTCGGTGAACATAACCGCCCCTTCCAGTTTTCACAGACCCACCGAAAATATTGGATCTACGCTCACCGAATTTCAGTGAACCTAGCCGCTCTTTTCAGTTTTCATAGACATTTGACATAAATATTTTCGTGGGGGGGGGGGGGGGCAAATTTATCTTTCGCCAGATAAATTTTATCTTTCATCAGATAAATTTTATCTTTGAGTCGATAAACGTGCTGCAGCGTTACTGTGTGTAATGCTACTTTCTTTCAACTGTAGAGGATGATAGATTTGATATTTTAACCAAGAAAAGGTTTTCTTCTCAAATCAAAAACAGATGAATTTAACTAAGCTAGCTGGGAAGCATTTGTCATTTTTTGATTAATAGACAAACTAAAGTATTCATTCTAATAAATTTAATAATTGAAATCTACAAAAACTAAAAAATTACTATATAATGGAACTTTTTTTAAATAAAATAACAAATGAAAAAAAATCAAATTTTGTATTTAAAATTGTAGTTTTTCGAGCTGAAAAAGGGAAGGCAAAAGTTCGGACGCACCCTATCCCTTTCTCAGACTCATGATTTTTTTTCAATTGTCAGAATTATTTTAATTGAAAATTTATGTTCAAAAAGTCTTTTTGCTTCCTCATAGAGGAAGCTTTGTGATGGTAACATTTTCAAAAAATTTTAAATTTATAAAAATTAAACCTTCCTCAATTTGAAAATATCTAATACAATGTTCTGAGCAATTATCCGGATGTGTGGATGTCACACTTTTGTGTGAACACGATAACTAAAAAACGGTTGCAGATAAATTGATGAAATTCGGAGAGCTTATTTTTCTCACTAATATCTAGAAACTGACCAAAGGATTTCTAAAACTATTTATTGCATTTTTTTAGCACTCAATAGTATTTTTAAAATCGTTTTTAAAAGTAAAACTTTTTTCATCAGCATTAATTCAAAGTTGATGCAAGAATATAAAAGATTCCTTGGTTTGAGAAGAATCGATTGACCTGATATTAATACATTTTACCGAAAAGTGGAGAAGTTATGGTAATTTGTATATTTTTAAAATCTATTTTTATATTAAAAATGTTCTCATTCCCATAAGTTGAAGTTGATGCATAATACTTGAAAACACTGTTTTCTATAGTAAATCTTTTTTCACTAACATAATTCAAAATTGATGCAAGAACGGGAAAGATTCCTCAATTCGAGGCAAGTCTACTGATCTATCATATCAATAAACTTGATTGAAGATTAAGGAAGTTATGCTCGTTTTTAATATTTGAATCATCTGTTTCAAACAGAAACATTTTTTCCATCGACATAATTCAAAGTTGACGCTTGAATAGAAGAGACTTTTTGATCATAAATTTTCAAATAGAATAATTCTGACAACTTTTGTAAAGAAATCATCACGCTGAGAAAGGGACAGAGTGCAACAGAACTTTTCCCTTCCCTTTTCCAGCTCGAACAATTATCATTTCGAATACAAAATTTGATTTGTCTGATTTGTCTTGGCATTCAAAAAATTTTTGTGTGTTATTTTCTAATTTTGTATTTTTTGTAAATTTATATCTTCAAATTGATCAGAATCAAAACTTTGATTTTTCTATTATTGAAAAAAATAACTGATGCTTTCTCTATGAGGAAGCAAATACATTTTCTAACGGAAATTAAAGTGCTCGTGAAATGAGCACCATATAATTATAAATACAAACAAAGTGGAAACACTCTGAATCGAATTTACAGCTAGTTTATTCATGCACCAACTTTGCATTATCTCGATGAAAAAAGTTTTTTTTGCTTGAAACAGGTGTTTCAAAGATTATAAATGAGCATAAATTCCTTACTCTCCAATAAAGTTCAGTAATAATATACGTTAGTCAATTCGTCTCGAACCAAGGAATCTTTTCTTTTCTTGCATCAACTTTGAATCACGTAAATGTAAAAAGTTTTACTATGAAAAACCAATTTTTAAAATATTATAAAGTGCTAAAAAAAGCAATAAATATTTGAAGAAATCCTTTGGTCAGTTTCAAGATATGAGTGGTGTTATCATATACACAAAAAATTGTTACATCTAGTATCCACATCCACTGTGCACACGCACACATTTTAAAATTGACGAACGTTTAATTAAATAAATAAAAAAAATTCGTGAATGTTGCCATTGCAAAGCTTCCTCTATGAGGAAGCAAAAGGATGCATTTTTAACAAAATAGTTGAATACTGAACCAACACAGGTTCATGTTCAACCAAAAAGTTGCATTTTTTACAGAAAAAACGCAATTTCGAACCAAGAGAGATGTATTTTCAATTCAAAATGACGAATTTCCAACAAGAGTTGAAAATTTTAACAAAGAAAAATTTTTGAGTCGATAAGGAAAAAATTTCATCCAGAATGTTAAATTTTTAAGCTAAAAATACAAGAATTTCATGAAGCAGTTGAGATTTGCATAAAACAGTTGAATTTTCAATCAATAAAATTAATTTTCTATCAGAGAAGACTGATTTTCAAACAGCTACATACATTTTCTATCAAATATTGGAATTTTTAAACTTGCAGGAATCAACTTCAAACCTCAAATGGAATAATTAAATTTTCATTGAAAAAAAGACCGGAAAATATAAATCTTTGAATGAAAATGAAGAATTTCCAACAAGAGTTGAAATTTCAACTAAGGAAGATTCTTCAGTCAATAAAGGAAAAATAATCATCCAAAATGTTGAATTTCCAAGCCAAAAAACGAGCTTTGTATAAAACAGTGTTATTTTCAGCCAAAGAGATTAATTTTCTACCAAACAGACGGATTATCGATGAATTAAATAATTTCTTACCCAAATAGTGGCATTATTAAACTTTTCACTAAAAATAATTGATTAAATAAACGAATTGCAAAAAAGTTGAATTTTCAACCAAAAAATGTCAATTTTCGACCAAAAAGTTCTCTTTCAAGCAAGCAGCTAATTTTTTTAACCAAGTAGTTAAATTTTTAGTTAAGAACATTGATGGGTAACATTAGGAGATGAATTTTCAAACAAAAATGTATAAGTTGATATTTGAACCAAAACAGGTTTTGATTTAGAACCAAAATACGAATTTTCAGTAAACAAAATAATAATAAAACAAACAAGGCCAATTTTCAACAACAAAATTAGTTTTTTACCCAAAGAGTTGAATTTTTAACACAGAAGTTTCACTTCCATCCAAGTAGAGATAACTTTCCAAAAAAAATTGTTAACAAAAAATGTGATGGTTAATTTTTCAGCGAAACAAAATTGTTCTACTTAATTGAAAACAATTGAATTCAACCAAGGAAGAACAATTTTAAATCAAGTACTCGAATTTTAAGCCAAGAAAGAATAATTTTTTTTAAACATTGTTGAATTTCCGACAAGAAAATTAATTTTGTATCAAGAAAGATGAATAATGAAAAAACGAGTTTTCTACAAAAAATGAAGAATTTTTAACGCAAGAAAAAGAAGAAAATTCTCTATACGAAAGGATGAATATATAACAAAATTGTTGAATTATTAACCAAAAAAGTTGAATATAAAAGAAAAATAATTTTCAACGAAATCATGGAATTTTCGAACAAAAATAATCAAACTTCATTCAAGAGCAGTTGCATTTTCAACCAAATAGCTGAATTTTTAAACAAAAAAGTGATTTTTTTAAAGACAATTGGATTTTTAACAAAAAAGTTAATTTAAACCAAAAAAATGTGAATTTTCAACAACAAAAAATAGTCTTTTACCAAAGAAGATGAATTTTTAACTTGAGAGGACGAAATTTCCATTCAAAAGGACGAATTTACAACGAATATTCAAACTTTCAATTCAAAAAGACGAATTTTTCATCCGAAAAGGCGATTAAACAAAAAAACTGTTGAATTTTCTACCAAAAAAGATGTTCTTTCAAAAAAATAGTTGATTATTCAACAATATAATTAAATTTTCAACGAAATAATAGAATTTTTATTTTAGTTGAAAATTCAACCAATTTGGTAGAAAATTAATATTTTTGGTTTCAAATTTCAAGTGTTTTACAGGAAGTTCTTCTTTTTGGCTTGAAAATTTAACAATTTGGTGGACATTTTTAATTTTTTAACTAAAAATGTTTTTCTGTTGAAAATCGAATAGTTCTTCCAACTTGTCTTTTATGGATGAATTCAACTAATTTTTAAATAAAAAATTTTTTGATTGATATATCAACTGTTATCTTTTTTGAACCCTGAGGAAAAAGTGCTGAATACGTACAATCTTATTTGATCAAAAGAAATTATTCGTAAAACAAGAATAATTTTTTCATTCGAAAAAATTAAGTTATTGAAACAAGAAAAATTTTCTTCGAGCAAAAAATTATTAGGTTGAACGTATTCAGTACTTCTTTTTTCTCAATGTAGAGAATTCATCTCTTTTCACTGAAAATTCAACCAAATGTTTCAAGGTTGAAATAATTTGTTAAACATTCATTTTTTAGTTGAAAATTCATCTCTCTGCTTGGATATCCACCTTTTATATAGAAAATTGATCTTCTTGTTTAAAAATTCCATTATTTGTTCAAAATTCCATCTGTTTTGTTGCAAATGAAATGTTTTTACTTGAAATATTAGGAATCTGACCCTAAAAAACAAACTTATGGTGTTGACATTCAAAAAGTGATATTTTATTTGTATTCTACGGCTAATTGTGAAGTGAAATGTTGAGTTTCAACTCGATTGAGATAATATTGATTATTCTGAATAAGATTTACACTAACTTCTTTTTTTCTCATGGGAAATACGTGTTAAGCTTCATGGGGCTTGCGGCACCTCTAAATATCATTTTTTTCAAAAACAAAAGAATTTATTTTTGGCTAGATTCGAACAAAATTTCTGAGGTGTCCCCATAAAAATTCAAAAACAAAATTTTCCAATGCATTTTTGGACCACCCTATTGTCCAAATTTGATCCTTGGATTCTTGTTTTATTGTCAGGAATTCTATACGCTAACTAGAGTATTGGCCGTTGAATGGGATTGTGCATTAGATTTTAATCCAATTAAAAATTCTTAAATTTTAATTTATTTTTGAAATATAATTCCTTTTTATTTTACGCGGTATAAACAGATCAAAAATTCCATGTTGTAATTCATCCTGATTTTAATTAAAAATTCTTCCTGTAGGAACGTGGAGCAATTGTCGAGGAACGGGAAGAAAGGGGAAATAGGAATGCAGTAGTGGCTAAAATATTTTATCTCTGCATTAACATTTTAGACGCATCTTGTTATCCCGAGGCTCGAGCAGCCGGAGAGAAGACCTGTATAGATTAAGGTGATATAGGATGCGGGATGTCGCAATGACAGTCTGCTCCGTGTTAGAATGTCGTAACTGTCGCACCTATGCAAATTGCCTTCGGAACCAGCATTAACGGATTTAAAAGCGATATACGCTTTTGGTTCGAGCTTTAATCCGCCTCTACAGTATTAGGATTAATTGCCTAATTTAACCCATTTAATGAATCGCACAAGGATCTTCATTCTCTGCACGCCCAATCGCTCCACTCTCCGACATTTAAATTAGAGGCAGTCTCTTAAGGCGTGAAATCAATCAGCTTACTCTCAAAACTGTTATTTCATTCTTCAGGAAAATAATTTAGTTTAGTTTTGTTAACCATCTGGTATCGTCGTTTCATCAATTTCGCAAAAGGATTCATGTAATTTATTCATGTCGATTCGAGTAATTATATTCTGAATATTACAACCACTCTTCGCTGAATTCTATATATAATTCTGATTTGAAGTGCATCAATGTTGCGATTTTCATTGAAAGCTTTTAATCAAAATCACAACATTTCTCGCAATGAGATTAATATTGGTTAACCCAACATTTCGAGCACTCTCCAAAGACCGTCAATAGCAGGAATTTTTAATTACGGGGATTACATTCCCTTCTTTTTTTCTCTTAAAATAAAAAAATCCTTTGGAATATCTGGAATCGGACAATTGTAGCTACTTTTCCCTCTTTCCCCTTTTTTGGTTTAAAAAGTGTCGATTTATTATTTTTTTTTTTATCATAAACTGGCAAATATACGTAAAATATTAAATTTTGAATTCAGTTCATCAACACGCATCGTGTCTTAACCAAAAATATTAATTTTCTACCAAAATAGTTGAATTTTCAAGTAAAAAATGAATGTTTGACAAAAAATGTTATAATTTCCTTTCAAATGGAAATTTCGTCGTCTAAAGTTAAAAATTCATCTTCTTTGGTAAAAGACTATTTTTTTGTTGTTGAAAATTCATCTTTCTTTGGTTTAAATTAACATTTTTGTTGACAATTCAATTGTCTTTGAGAAAATCACTTTGTTATTTGAAAAATCAGCTATTTGGTTGAAAATGCAACTCTTCTTGGATGAAGTTTGATTATTTTTGTTTGAAAATTCCATCATTTAGTTGAAAATGATTTTTCTTTCATATCGAAAAATTTTTCAAATAAAAAGCAATTAGATTTATCCATGAAAAACGATTTGAAAAAACTAGTCGTTTTTTCAACAGACAGATTTTTTTAGTTGAAGAATAAAAAAATTTTCACCATATTGTCCAATCTTCGAACCAAAAGGGCGAACTTCCTGCAAAACACTTGAAATTTGAAACCACAAATATTAATTTTCTACCAAAATATTTGAACTTTTAACTGAAAAATAAATGATCGACCAAAATTTAATAATTGATATTTTCACAAAAAAATTTAATTTTAAATGAAAAGCAGGTAAACTCATTCCAAAAAGACGAATTTTTATTGAATAGTTGAATTTTTATACAAAAAAGATTTTTCAGTCAAAAAAGAAGACAATATTTCAAAGAAATTGTTGAATTCATCTCTTTTGGTGAACAAATTCTACTATTCCATTGAAGATTTAATTATTTTGTTGAATAATCAATTATTTTGTTGAAAAACCATATGTTTTGGTAGAAAATTCAAGAGTTTTGTTTTTCAATCGCCTTTCCAGATAGAAAATTCGTCTTTTTGAATTAAAAGTTCAAATATTTGTTGTAAATTCGGCCTTTCGAACAGAAATTTGGTCCTCTTAAGTTAAAAATTCATCTTTTTTTATAAAAGGCTATTTTTCGTTCTTAAACATACACCTTTTTTTTGGTTTAAATTACCTTTTCTATTGAAAGTTCAACTGTCTTTGAAAAAATCAATTTTTTATTTAAAACTTCAGCTATTAGGTTGAAATTGCAACTGTTTTTGGATGAAATTTAATCATTTTTGTTTGAAAATTCGATCATTCAGATGGGAATGATTTTTTTCAAACTTCATCTTTTTTGGTTAACATATCAACAATTTTGTTGAACATTCGTCCTTTCGAATAGAGAATTTGTTTTTTTTTTGCGTTGAAAATTCTTCATTTTTGGTAGAAAACTCTTTTTTTTTAATTCATCTTTCTTGATACCAAATTAATGTTGTGGAAAATACAACTGTTTTTGTTTGAATTTTCATAACTTTTGCTTAAAAATTTGACCATTTGGTTGAAAATTCATCTTTTTGGCTTAAAATTCAACTACTTTGTTAAAAATTGGTCTTCTTTAGGGCAAAGATGCATCATTTCAGTTGAAAATGTATCTCTTTGTATGAAAAGAACCTATTTTGTTGAAAATTTGTTTCGTATTGAATTCAATATGATAACTACAATAATAATATTTGAAAAAATTGATTTCCCTATTATTTCCCTACTTCCGTAAAAGATCACTAAAGAGGGACACCAGACCGAAACAATAACCACGCCTCTTGGACACGCCCTCATTGGACACGCCCTCATTGGACACGCCCTCATTGGATACGCCCTTGAACACGCCCATTTAGTTTTATGGTGATACTTAGGCATGTCCACTTTGAGAAACTTGAATTTCTATAGTAATGATTGAAATCCCCCTCTTATTCCCCTTTTCAGAAAATGCCTTTTTATCTAAATTTGAATTACTGAACTGCTGTGATCCCTGAAATCATCATTTTCCTCTTGATTTTTTCTCGTTTTTGTTTTCCTTGTGTGAGGAAAGTCAGTTTGTTTTCGTTGTACATAGGACTGGAGAGAACAGAGTACCAAATCATATTCTCTGTCAGTTTAAGAGGGATCAGAACGGTCAGGTCCCTTTTAATAATGTGTCAACGAGAAGATGGCTTCGACAGTCGTGGCAGAGCATATCCCCATCCCGGATAGAGGACAATGGACGGAAAGACTCATGGTTGGAATATTTTAGTGGTGAAGTTAAGAGGACGAGGGATGACGGAACGGTCGAAACCCTCTAGGGAAGGAAGACAGGGAATAAGGTTCAGGCGGAAGGTATGCAAAGTTCGAAACTTAATTCATTTCTGAGGCGCCTCACGCGAGTCTAGAACGTGCTAGATCACTCGCTCCAATCTCATACTCCTCTCCTTGTTATTACGAGCTTCCGGACAATACATCCACACAATCATCAACTGCCCTTTGCCTCAGCCATTTTTCTCTCCAGACAATCAACAACTCAATTCACAATATTCACGAGACAAAATATAAAACCTGGAAGGATTATTGAAAAATTAGGTAGGTATTCTTCAGAGCAATACAAGACAACTGGTATACTCAATAAGGAAAAACTACTCAAAGTAGGCGCTGAGGCCCTACTGAAAAGCGTTTCGTAGCCCGCAAAGACGTTAATTAAGTCATTACAATATTCTCCTCCCATACATTCCCTTCCCCACTCCCCCTCCTTTCCACGCCTCACGCCTTTTGGACACGCCCCCGTCGGACACGCCCCTGGCCACTCCCATTTAGGTGGATCATGGTATTTAGTTACGCCCACTTTAATTAACTACGCCCATTTCTATTAGTTTTGCTCTTGGCCACACTCCTGAAATGTAGAAATTTTTCTTGACCATGTTCATTAGCTGTATCTTTGATCACCCCAGTTCCATTGACTACGCCCATTATCATCACGGTCAGTTTTTTCGACCACGCCCCTTATAATCACGCCCATTTTTATTGACCACGGCCCTTACAATCACGTCAGGTTTTCTTGATCAAGTTGCCATCGGGTCAGGTTTAGTTTTTGCAAACTGACCCGAAAACCCAAAAATCCGATCTGTACCAAAAACCCAAAAATCCAAATCGACCCGGAAGTTCAATAGACATTTCCGGTAGTAACTGGAAATTTTTTTTAACTGAACTTTTTGGGCAGTTCGGGTCATCGGGGTTAGTTGTGAATTAGAAAAC
This sequence comes from Andricus quercusramuli, assembly GCA_932178445.1. NCBI lineage: Eukaryota > Metazoa > Arthropoda > Insecta > Hymenoptera > Cynipidae > Andricus > Andricus quercusramuli. Next base: position 39,125 of record CAKNXH010063265.1, read on the forward strand.
TATCTGACCCATCGGATTTTAGAAAATTTAGCTCACACCTACAACATTTTATGAACACCTTCGAGAATAATAGAAATTAAGCTTCATCAGTCGCACGCTGTGTGTATTGTTTTTTGATTTGAGGGTGAAAACAATTTTTAATAAAAAATACAAAGTTTATATAAATATTCATTTGCTAAAAGCTTCAAAACACTGAGATTCGAGGGAAGATTAGATTCTGAGATATGAGAACCAGAAAATAAGTATTCCCGGTTCTTTTTAAGTTATATAAATTTGATTTTTCGAAGATTCTTGAGAAAACACAAAACGATTGAAGAAGTTTTCAGATCTGTCGAAAAATAACTTATACAGACCTAAACCAAATTTTTTTTCTATCATGCAGGATTTTCTAGAATATTAGAAGAAATTTGAGTCAGTTTAAAAGATATCTAGGACTTTTAAAAATTTGAAAGTATATTGAAAATAATTTATAAATTTTCGGAAATTTTTTTAACTTTCAAAATATTTTTAATCTCTTTGAAACTTTAAATGTTGCTAAATTTCTTTCAACTTGACTGAAATTTTTCTCAACATTTCAAAAAATATTTCAAACCTAAAAAAATTGCCTCAAAATCTTCCTGATTTTTGTTTGAGAAGTTCGGAAATTTTTTGAAATCTTTTTAAATATTCTATTGAAATAATTTGTGAAAATCGTTGAAACCGGATTAAAATCCGGCTGAAGCCGTTATAGTTTCAGTCGGGCGTCCGTCCGTCGTACTTTTTCCCAAAAAAGGGGGAGTGATGAGGAAATTAGGGGCGAGATAGTGAGCGGAAATGAGGGTAAGGAAAGAAGGGGGGAAAGTAAGGAGCAGGAAAGAACGGGGCGGGAAAGTTATGGGTGGGAAAGTAAGTAATGGAAATTGAGGGGAACTGGTTGGAGGGGAAGTGGGGGCAAATAAGGCAGGAGAAGTAGAAGTAAGAAGAAGAGAGGAAGTAGTTGAAGTAAGAGAAAACAATAGAATGGGAATTGAGAGAAAATCACGGGAGAAGTAGTAGGAGGAGTGGGGGAGAAGGATCGGTGACTGGGAAGTAAGGAAAATTAGGGAAGGAGAGGAGAGAAGAATGAGAGTAAACGAGGAGACGGGTATACGAGGAAATAAGTAGGGAAAGTGAAGCAAAATGATGGGCATGGGAAGTAAGGGGAATGTGTGGTGGACGAGAAGGGGAAATTATTGAACGAAAATTAGGGGCGGGGAGTGTTAGCTGGGAAAGTGAGGAGAGGGGAAATTATTTGGTGAAGAAGTTCGGGAAGGTAGGGGAAGCGAAGGTTGAAGTGTTGGAGGCGGATTAGGAGTAGGGATGGGAAAGTATGGGAGGAGGAGTTTTGATCGACTTAATTAACGTCTTAAAGCGATGTGATGAATGAGTCACGTGACCGGATTCCTACCTTACCGACACTTTTTTCATTTTCCAACTTATTTTCACACGAATAGCCACATCGAGTTGAAAATTTTTGATAATAAATAAGAAGCACCAAGAAAGGTGGTTCTGGTCCTAAATTTTGATGATTATGAAAGAAAGAAAAGAAATTATTTACAAAAAAAACTTTTCATAATTATAAAAATTCAGGACAATACCCACCTTTCTTAGTGCTTCTTATTTATTATCTAAAATATTCAACTGAATGTGGTGCTTTGTGTGAAAATAAATTAGGAAATAAAAAAAGTGCCGGTAAGGTAGGAATCTGGTCAAGTGACCCACTCGTCACATGGCCTTAATCGACTAAGAAACTCTTTCTTGTAGGCCTTTGACCAATTTTTCAAGTATTCTCCCAAAAGTTATTTCTGAAAATAAAAAATCATTTGAAATTTTTTCAGAAATCTTAAGACATTTTTTTTATTCTCTCGAACTCTAGGACAATTCTTAGAAAGCCTTTTTTCAAATCCTCAAAAATTTTACAAATACTGGGTAAATACTGGAAATTAAAAAAATTCACAAATTATAGTGTGATAGTAAAATGTTAAGAACAGATTAATTTCCTAATATTGAAAAATAATTTTTAATTAAAATTTTCTCTTTTATCGGTAATGTTTGCAAACATCCAGAAATAAATTTTATCGTGGAAAATGCGGGAAATGACCACTGTTTTCTTGTTAAATTATGCCCATTAGTACTAGACAAAATATTATATGTGAAAAGGAAATATTATTTCATAATAAAAAAGGTAATCTATGAATAAGTATTCAGATTTAAAAGCTCTGCTAAATGAACTAATTCTAAACAATGTTTATTTCTTTCTGTTTCAGGTGAGTTTGGTTCAATGAAATTCAATCAAGTAAGAAGTTCAGTGTTATAAAATATTATCCTAATCCAGGTAATGTGAGAATTTGACAAATTATTAAATACCTTTGCTCATTATTTAATATTCTAAGAAAAATTGGGTACTAATTCACCTGCTTTGTACGTTATTACCTTGTTCGGGAAAAAATAGTTTTGCCCCTTAAAGCTTTGCGTGCTGAATCTCATTGACTGATCGGACGAGGTATTCACGAGCAAATACTTTTTACGAGTTGAAACTACACGTTTCAAGTTTCGGTAAAGTAGTGCAGTCTATTATTTCCAATTTTCAGGATGCACGGGATAAATTAAGAATAATTCTCTATCCGTTTCTCTGAAAAATAAAAGCTGCCTAATCTTATTAACCTACCTTTCAATTATTCCTCAGTTTAGCTTCAATAGCAGTAACTAGAAATCCTTATTTTCAGAAAATTAGGAACATATTTAGTAAAATATTATTTTTAAACAGGGTGGCCACAGGTTGGGTAAAACCTGGAATTTATGAAGTCATAGAATTTTGTTGGTCGGGGAAAGTTAAAGTATAATCATGGATTTTGAAACAAATGGCAACATTTAGGGAATTTCTGTAGGAAACACTTTAGGTTACTGCCACATAGTCACTTCTGATCACTTTTTTTCTCAAACTATTTTTTTTGTCCGTTTTTTAAGATAAGATCATTATAGTCACTTTTTAAAACTAACAAAAATCGGTTTAGTTACTTTTCTTGCAATAAATTAACCCATGAGTTGATCACTATTTAATTCAGATCTATATTTTTGAATGTTGTAAAAACTATTTTGAAACATTTCAGGGTGTCATACAAGATTCCAAGACATTTCTAATAGATAATAATAATTTCGAAGAATTAAAAAAAAATTCAAGATTTTAGGATATTTTGAAAAAATACATGGGATTTTCAAGAGCTTCACGAAATTTCAAAGGATCTCAAAATATTTAAAACATTTCAATTTTCAAAACATCGAAGGAATTTTTTAGAGGTTTGAAAAGTCTTAACGGATTTCGAAAGATTTCAAAGCATTTTGAATATTTTCGAGTTTTAATAATTCAAAAGATTTCGAAGGATTTTAGGGTATTTTCTATCATTCAAGAAATTTCCCAGAGCTTCAAAATGTTTCAAGGAATTATGAAAGGTTTTAAAGGATTTTAGGTATTTTAGCGTATTCAAAAATATTTCAAGGAATTATGTATAGATCTCAATAATTTGAATAGACTTCAAAGACTTCATGGATTTTAGGGTATTTTTAAATCGTTCACGAAATTTCCAAGAGTTTTAAAAAGTTCTGAGAGATTTCATCAAATTTCTGAGGATTTGAATGATTTTAAAGGATTTCAAAAGATCACAAAGTATTTTAATAAATTTGTCCGAATTTCCGAAAATATTTTTAGATTTCGTGTAATTTCACGGGATTCGGCAAGATTTCAATGAATTTCAAAGAAATGATTTTGGGATATTTTGAAATATTCCAAGGAATTTTCATCTGATTCAAATAATTGAGAGGCTTTAGAAAATTTCAAGGTCTTTGAAAAGATTGTATAGGATTTGAAATGTGTTGGGGCATTTGTAATAAATTACAATGATTTTAAGATTTTACGATATTTTAAAAAGTTCCAAGTAACTTTCATGAGCTTTAAAAAATTGCAATGGATTTCAAAATAATTTAAAGTATTTGAAATACTTGACAGTATTTCAAAAGATTCAGAGGAATTTACAATTAATTTTTCTAATAGTTAATTGGGATTTCAAAGGATTCGAAATATTCTGTGGTATTTAAAAAGATAAAAAGCATTTTTCAAAGAGCTTTAAGAATATTTGCATGATTTAAAAAGATTTTAGAGGATTCGAGAATTTTTTGGAAATTTAAAAATATTTCGAGGAATTTTCAATTGATTTTCGTAATATAATGAGATTTTAAGGGATGGAAAATATTTTGGGATATTTTCAAAGATTATAAGCCTCTTTCAAGAGCTTTCAAAAGTTCCAAAAAATCGAAAGAAATTTCAAAGGAATAAAAAAACAAGTAAATAAAATAAAAATATTGAATTTCAAAAGATTCCAAAGAACTTTTAATTAATTTAAATAATTTTGAGTGATTTCAAAGGGGTTTGAAATATTTTAGGGTATTTTAAAATATGCCAAGGCATTTTCAAAATAAGATTTCTAAGGATTTCAACTATTTTAAGGGAATTCAAATGCTCTCAATGTAATAAAATAAATTATGCAGAATTTTAGAAAATGTAATCAAATTCCAAGAATTCCACGGGATTTTATAATATTTCAATGTTTTTAAAGAATTTATTCACAAGAAGTAAGACATTTCGTAGCGTTTCTAAGATTTGTATAGATTGTTAAATATTTTTTTTTCAATTAATTTGAGTCAATTTGTAATTAACCCTGAATTCTCATTTACTTATTCTGAATTTTTTTGAATTCTTTCGAATTTTTTCGAATTCTTTCGAATTTATTGTATTGGCTCTAATTCTTATAAATTCCCTCAATTCTGCTAAATTCAATAGATTTTTTTTTCAGTTTTTGTTTAATTCTTTCTGAATTCTTTTAACTTCAGCTTGAATTCTTGGGAATTTTTGATCAAATAAATTACATTTTCTGGAGAAAAAAATTCCAAATCATTCGAATGCTTTTGAATTTAACTTTTTTTCAGTCCAATGAATTTATGTTGAATTCGTTAAAGTTTAATGGAAATTCGTATGCGTTTCATGGAACAATTTTACTGAAATAAATGTATTTTTTTTTAAATTTTTAACCAATTTTCCAATTCATATCAATTGTTTCGTAGTCATTAATCACTTTTTTATTTTGAATTCTTCTTAATTCACTCAATTTTATTCAATTGAATGAATTTTTAAAAAGTTTTTGTTAGATTCATCTGGAAGTATTTTAAACTCACCTCAAATTCGTAGGCATTTCATCAAATTCTTTTAAAGGCTCTTCCAATTTTTCTAAACACATTTTAAACTTACTCAATTTAATTCCTTTTTCCATATTTTTGAATTGTTTCCAATTTACTTGATTGATTTTTAAATTTAGCTTAATTTTTTATGAATTTCATCGAATTCTTCTCATTTCTCTTAAATTCCATTAAATTCGCTCAAATTTTACTGAAATCAATTAAAATTTTTCGCTTTTCGAAATTATTTGCAGTTCTTTTCAATTTTTTAAAATTGGTTCGTAGTCATTATTCACTTTTTTTGTCATTAATTAAGTAGGTTTTCAAAGATTGGAAGAGATTTGAAATTGTTTGTTGGAATTCATCCTAAATTCTTATTAATTTACCCTTAATTCTTTCAAATTCCTTGGCATTTCCTTGACTTTTTTTAATTCACTTGAATTCTCCTGAATTAACTGAATTCTACTTGATAAAATTATTTTTTCTATTTTTAAAAAGAGTTTATATGATTGATCCTGATGTCTTTTAATCTAACCTTGAATCCTTAGGAATTTCATCAAATTCCTTTGAATTCCCTCGAATTTTTCTAAGCTTATTTCAAAGTCACTGAATTCAATATAGTTTTTTTTATATTCTGAAATTGTTTTCACTTCCTCTGCATTTTTTCAATTCACCTTGAAGATTGATGAATTCCATTCAATTTTCCTTGCTTACCTTAAATTTCTCTAAATTCATTCGAATTTTACTTTTTTAATTCTAAAGAAGAATATGAAGTATAATAAAGAATTCTAACTGTTTTGAATTTAATTTGAATTTGTTTGAAATGTTACTAATTTATCCGGAATTTTCTATCCTTTGAGCGCGAAAAGTATCCTATGTACGTGACAAGAAGGTGGGTTAACCCTTGGTATACACACTGGGGTACGCTAACCCGGTGCGATTTTTCACGATCTGTTATTTCGAAAGAAAAAGAAGTGTGGGTCTGTACCCAGGGGGGGGGGGGGGAGGTATGGGCCTGTCCTACGCAGAGCTGCCTTACCAGCTCCAGTGTCCCAAAAGCTGCCGAAGGAAGCACTTCGAAACTTTCTCTTCGGGTATTTTTTTACCCAGTGTGTATATCGTGTTACAAAATCCAGAAAAGCAGAAAAATCTAAATGTGTGTGAATGTTATTTTATTTGTACATTTGTATTATTTATGCCTTATGTTGAAAGTAAAAAGTCTAATTCGTGTGCCTGAGTGTATTGTTTGTATATTGCGTATATGCGTACGTGACGATCATGTCTCGCTATGATATTTTTTTATTCAGAATATCAATAAAAATTATTTTATTTTTTGCAGTTACTTCATCAAAAAGCTAACGCGTGCAAAAATTTGCCATGTTTATACATGCTTGAAATGGAAAGACCTATGTGTGAGGATCACACTGAAAAAATTTATGAGCAATGTGCTTAGCCGTCGAAATGGGCCGAAACGTAATTTACGCTATTTGTGTAAAAAAATTATTTTCAAGTTTTTCACTCATATTTTGATTCTGAATAAACAATTACACTGAAAAATTCTAATATTTTGTATATAATTCTATCCCCAAAACCGAAAAATTGAGTATTTGTTTGAATTTTTGCGTTTTTTGAATAAGTTTATTAATATTATATCAATATATGCGTAATTTCGAAAGATAATCATGAACGTTGAGGTATGCATATAGTAAAAATCATTAGTTTTTGTCGAAAAATGGAGTATCCTGGTAGCATGACTTATCCGCGCGGAACCAGAAATTTGCCTACTTTCGAATTACTGAACAAATATGTTTTTCAGAACATATGCAAAACCGAAAACACAGTTTTAAAGTAAAAATCTCGAACTTTCCAGTCATCAGCATTTTAGCCTATTTATCTTGATTTTTATGTTAACAATAGCCTTTTAGAAAAAACGTCATTTTTTCACAAAAATTTTGATGTCTTTATTCATTTAAAAATATGTATATGTTTTATCATATTTGCAACTTTCGAACCTGTACTGTTTATTTCCTGGGGATTTTCTCTATGGAAACCAAAAAAAAAGAGGCAAAATTTTTTAATTAGGAATGAAGATATGAGCTTTTAAAGTTTGCCGGGTGAACCTAACCTAGTGTGCATACCTTATTATAGAACTATAGTGTGTATACCAGGGGTTGAAAAACGCATAGGAAAAGGTCAGGGAAAAATAACTTTCACGGTCTGGAAAATCTGGAAAAATCAGGGAATTTTTGGATTCTGTTTCCGTAGCAACCCTGTTAAAGTAGGTGAGATTGTTCAAGAAAATTAGACTATCTCAGTCCTGAGAACAGGGGAAAGTTTGTTCAGGGTACGGGGTAAAGTCGCCTAGGCTTCAAGGTAATGTCAGGTAGGGTACAAGGTGAAGTCAGGTAGGTAGAGGGTAAATTCACGTGGGGTAAGAGAAGAATTCGGCTAGAGGACGGGGTAAAGTCGGTTAGGTTACGGGGTAACTCCGGCTAGGGCAGAGAGGAAATTGAGCTAGGGTACGGTGTAAAGTCTTCAACGGTACGGTGTGAAGTCGGGAAGGGTACGGGGTAAAGTTGGCAAGGGTACGGGGTAGAGTTGGCAAGGGTAAGGGGTAAAGTTGGGTAGGGTACGGGGTAATGTCGACTAAGGTACCAAATAAAGTTGGTTTGGTTACAGGGTAAGGTTGGCTAGGGTAAGGGTTCAAGTCGGCGAGGATACGGGGTAAAGTTGAGTCGGGAAAGAAGTACGACGGAAAGACACTAGATTGAAACTATAAGGGTTTCTGCCTGGGGCTAAGAAACCCTAAAAAATAAAAAATGCATAAAGTAATGGTATTATTCCATTTACAAAAGGTTCAATATTAAACATGTTACAAGATTCGAGTTTTAGTCTGCACATATCAATGGTCCGGGAAAATAGGAAATTAATCGAGGATAAATCAGGAAATTTTATAGATGAACTTTTGCAGCCACCCTGAGTCTAGAACAGCTAGAAGTCAATTTAATTCCTACAGATAAATTCATTTTCTAAATGAACCGTGAACTTTACTATATCTTAGGGGATGCTCATCTTCGTGATATTATATGCCGATAACCTATTGAATAAGCTAATGATACGCATCTGCTAAATGTTTTCCTAACGTATAAGACACACATAGCTCGAGAAAAAGGGAAACAACCCTCGCAGCCTTCAATTCCTGCGGGACTTCTCCCCAAAAAATCTTCCTCGCCAGACCTTTCTGCGCCAATGTCTGACATTTTCCATATGAAATATGATCTCAAGTGTACTGGAGTTAAGCATGTTTCTGTTAAATTTTCGTCTCTTGGAAGTATTATATATCGCGTGTGGACGTACAAAAAGGCAACTTAATGTGCCTATATTACCTAATTAAAAGTTCTGAACTGTTGCTCCATTTAATAGCTTAAACTTTCAAAGAAGTATACTCACTCTACAGGGTGATCCTATCGTATATCTCAAGCCTCTTATGAGTACTTTGTTTCAAACTTCTTAGGTTGGGTGAATACTTTCATCTTGACTTTTGTTCAACGAAAATTCTGCATTCTGTGTCATGGAAAAAAAAATCTTTTTTTTTAATCTATATGAATGTCTTTTTAAATCTTTTAATCTTAAGTCTTCTATTTGCCTTTTTCCGTTTTTCCCAGAAGTTTTCCATACTTAGTTCAGATTTTAATCTCAATGTAGTTTATAAATTCCCTGATGAAAGTATCGGATAGGAATTCCTTCTTAACCAATCTGAAAAAAACGAATCATTCCGCAATCTGTATGCGAACCAATCCGAGTTAATTTGAACCAATCCCAAAAAATTCCTACATTTAGTTCGATTTAAATCGGTCAGAAATGTATCCGACTCAATTCAGGTCAACCCGAACTTCCGATCCGATTTAATACGAACCAAATTTTCAATCCAAATGAATTCGAACTGAGATTGCCCCAAAACGATTTTCCCGAATGAATCCAACTCAATCCGAAATTGGATTCATTCGGAATGAAAAGTCAGTGTATATCAATCCGAGTTCGGATTGATTCGGATTCATTTGGATTGGAACGTTGCTCCGGATTGGTTCGTTTTTGAGTTCCGATTGAACCGGATTGAGTCGGATTAATTTCCAATCTATTTGAGTTAAACGAAATGTAGAGCTTTTTTTGTGTCGTATGTAAATTTCTGGGAAAATGATTATTAATATCTTGCTGACATGACAGTAATCATAATGCTGTATTAGATCTACAAATTAATTAGGTGCCTTTACTTTGGTGTCTTTTAACTCTTGGTCTAAATTGAAGTTTTCTCGCTCTAAGGTAGTTTTGAGGAGGAACCTTAAACTTTGAAACACAATGTAATAGGTGGCGGTCCTGCGGACCTGACGTCAAAAATTATTAGTTAATACCATGGCGTCCAACAAGGAACATTTGAGACACTGCATTTTTTTCAAATTCCAACCGAAATTATTTGCTTAACCTTAGGAGAAGGTGCGAGTACACGTGAAACGTTTGAAAAGTTGTTTAAGAGATTTTACAATGATGATTTTTCAATTGAAATGCAAAACGCCTGAATTATCTCAAATGCTCCCTGTCGGACGCGATTGTATAGACTGATGATTTTTGAGGTTAGGTCCGCAGGACCGCCACCTATTATATTGTGTTTTAAAGTTTAAGGTTCACACTTTAAAACTACCTTAGGGCGGAACAAAATTCAAGTTTAACCAAGAGTGAATACATGTATATCTTTTAATATCCACATAAATTGAAAAATCTATTTTTTTAGGGTACGGGTAAAATCAGGCAGGGTTTGGGGCAAAGTCGGGTAGAATACGGTTTAAAGTCATCGATTACTAGGTAAAGTCGGGTACAAAAATTTTCCAGACGGCATGTCTGTCTGGACCATTTGAGTTTATATTTTATTGAAATATTGGAATTTTATTAATTATTTCCAGCTGGGGCTTTAAAGCCCTATTATCAGTTACATTTGCAATTAAAAATTAACAGAATTTCACTATTTAAACAAAATAAAAACTCAAGTGGGTCAGACCGACGTGTCCTCATATATATTTTAAATTATTTTCTAAAATTTCAACACAATATTAAAATTTTTCAAATTATAAAGCTGCCGAATGAAAAACATGTAATTAATCAAATGGCGGACTGTTATATACCCTAATTGGGAAACATTAAAACCTGAATAATTTTCCATCAGAGACTTAGACATTTTTTTATTAATTGCGTTTCAAGATGAATAATTTCTAATTGAGTAAATCCTTATTAATTTTTAATTTTTTCAAATTTCAAGTCTTAGTAGCTAATATGTTTGAGTCGAAAACTTTAAAAATTTTATTATTTTGTTGGAAATTCAACTATCTTGTTAAATAGACATCTTTTTTTTAGCATAAATTTAACTCTTTTGTTGAACATTCGCCTTTTCGGATAGAAAATTTATCCTTTTGTAATCAAAACTACACTTTTATGGTAGAAAAGTCATACATTTTTGTTGAAAATTCATCTTTCTTGGTTGAAAATTAACTTTTTTTTGTTAAAAATATAACTGTCCTCTTGAAAATTCGTCTTTTTGGCATGATAATTGAACTATTTGGTAAAAAATTCATCTATTTTTTCAATATTCGTCTCTTTTGATTGAAAATGGAAATATTTGGTTGTGAATGGAACGGTTTGAAAATTTTTTATTTCAAATTCAACAGTTTGTTAAAAAATGTACCGTTCTTTGTTGAAAATGATCTCTTTGTTAAAAATTCAATTTTTCAGACTGTTACCTTAACTGTTTCCTAAAAAAATGGTCTTTTTGGCGTAAAAATTCAACTATTTGGTTGAACTTGAATCTTTATTGTTTGAAAATTCGACCATTTGGTTGAAAATTTATCTTTGTAGGTTTGAAATTTAATTATTTTGTTCAACAGTCATTTTTCTCAAAAATTCAACTGTTTTTTTGATAATTCAATTTTTTGAAAAGAAAATTTGCCCTTCTGAACTGAAAGTTAATTTTTATAGGAAAAAGTCATCTTTTTGGTTGGAAATTCATCTTTTTTGTTTGAAAATTAACTTTTTGGTCGAAAATTCAATTATCTGGTTAAAGAGTCATATTTTTCAATCAAAATTTAACTGCTTTATTGAACACTCGCCTTTTTGGATAGGAAATTCATCCTTCTGGAATAAAAACTACACATTTATGGTAGAAAAATCATATATTTTGTGGAAAATGCATCTTTCTTGGTTGAAAATCTCCTTTTTTTGTTGAAAATCTCACTGTGCTCTTAAAAATGCATCTTTTTTCAATATTCGTGTCTTTTTATTGAAAGTCTAACTGTTTGAAGATTATTATTCTTTTCTCAAATTTAACAGTTTGTTTAAAAATTTATCTTTCTTAAATGAAAATAATCTTTTTGATGAAAATTCAACATTTCAGACTAGTACTTCATTTGCTTTCTAATAAAATTGTCTTTTTGGCTTCAATTTCAACTATTTGATTGAACTTAATTATTGTTCGTTTAAAAATACAACCATCTGGTGGAAAATTTATCTTCGTAGGTTTAAAATTCAATTAATTTGTTCAAAAGTCACTTTATTTGAAAATTTATTTGTTTTCTTGACAATTCGTCTTTTTGGAAAGAAAATTCGCCCTTATGAATTGAAAATTCATTTGTTTATGAAAAAGTTATCTTTAAGGTTGGAAATTCATCTTTCTTGTTTGGAAATTAACTTTTTTGTTAAAAATTCAACTATCTTTTTAGAAAGTCATATTTTTCAATCAAAATTCAACTGATTTGTTGAACATCCGCTTTTTGGGACAGGAAATTCATCCCTTCGGATTAAAAATTCACCCTCTATGGTAGAAAATTCATCTTTGTTGGTTGAAAATTCATCTTGGTTGAAAATTTGCTTTTTTGATTGAAAGTTCAAGTATTTGGTTATAAATGCAACTATTTGGTAGGAAATGATTTTTTTTTTAATTCAACTATAATATTTAAAAGATTCCAAGGGAAGGTTTCTTGAATAATTCTGTCGGATTTCAGAAAATGTCAAAAGTTTTCATAAAAATAGAGGTTTCAAAAATAGTTAATTCCTCATTTAATATTTCAAAAAATGCATCAATTTATTTCACTAATATTAAAAAAATCGGTTACTATTGACACTTCTTAATTTCTTAAATGCGTCTAAAGTCTGCAGTTGGAACTTCAGTTTTAAATAAGGGAGAGTTAGGAAATTTTGTTTGTTACGAACTACAGTCAAACAAAATGTAAATTTCCTGCTTTTGACAAGCTAATTACAATTTTAATTTGTGGTACAAACTTTCCAGTTATTAGCGATTAATAAATGAATTAAATAAGCTTTATATGTAGCGAAACAGAATTATCAACTTTGTACCAGGAAATGTTTCCATATTAGTTACACAAAACAAGTTATGCAGTACAGGAAATTGTGAAAACAAGATTAAAAGTAAATTAAATTGTTTAATCAGCTGGTTTTGCTACATCAGATTTTAAAAAAATTGAAAATCCATCTTTGGGTATTTCCAGCCATAATTTTGCTACTATAATTTACTTTAGCAATGAATTAAAAATTGTTGGATTCTGAGATGGGGCAGGGAATTTTAAACAATAATTATAATTTTGTCTTGTAACAAGAAATTTTTGATTTGGAACAGGAAATTTTGAAAATGAATTGAATTGTGACTCGCTACAGGAATTTTCTAAAAGTGGCGGCCCTGCGGACCTCACCTGAAAAATCTTTAGTGAATAGAATGGTGACAGACAAGGAGCATTTGAGACACTGCATGCTTTTTGCATCACAATTGAAAAATCATCATCCTGAAATCTCTGAAACCGCTTTTTACACATTTTACGTGTCACTGCATCTTCTTCTAAGGCTGGGCAAGTAATTCCGCCAGCCCCTGCTGGATTTTTTGCAATTGGAATGTAAACAGAATGCAGTGTTTCAAAGGTTCCTTGTTGGACGCCATTGTATTGACTAATGATTTTTTATGTTCAGTCCGCAGGGCCGCCATTTATTACATTGAACATTCGAGACACTGTAACGTGTAAAGAGTAGTTTAAGAGATTTCACAATGAACGGTTGCCATTCTATTCACTAATAATTTTTAGGTTAAATCCGCAGGGCCGCCACCTATAATATTGTTTCTTAAAGCTTGAGGTTCGCCCTTCGAAACAACTTTTGGATGAGGGAAAATTCAAATTAGACCAACATTTACGAGACATCAAAATAATGGCACCGAATCAATAGACCTAATAAAAAGAATCCCGTTAAGAATTGTAATTTTGGCTTTGGGACCGGGAATTTCGTAAGGAATTATAATTTTGTCTTGAAAAGGGAATTTTTTCAATGAAATGGAAAATTTCAGAAAATATTTTTAATTATGATTTATAAAATGGGAATTTACAAAAGAAATCCATGTTCAAAGTCAAAATTCGTCAGGTTTTGAAAATTCAGTGAAAAATCATTCACGTGGATAATTGAAAATTCTACTTTTGAACAGGGAATTTCGTAAAGATGTACAATTTTGCTATTGGTAGAGGCTATTTCCCCAAAGAATTAGAATTTTTTTTTAAGGTTTAGCTTGGAACATAGAATCTCAGCAAATAATTATAATTTAGATCTTAGGACAGAAAGGCTTCGTGAATAATTATAATTTGACTTGCGACATCGAATTTTTGATTTGGAACAGGAAATTTTGAAAATAAATTTAATTGTGACTCGGTATAGGGAATTTGCTGAAAGTGGCGGCCATGCGGACTTTACCTGAAAAATTATTAGTAAATAGAATGGCGACAGACAAAGAGCATCTGAGAAACTGCATGCTTTTCGCATTCCAATTGAAAAATCATCATTGTGAAGTCTCTGGAACCGCTTTTTACGCATTTCACATGTCATCGTACCTTCTCCTAAGGCTGGGGAAATAATTGCGGTAGCCCCAGCTGCATTTCTTGCAATTGTAATGTAGATAAAATGCAGTGGCTCATGTGTCCCTTGTCAGAAGACATTTGATTGACTAATGATTTTTTAGGTGAAGTCCGCAGGACCGCCACTTATTATATTGAATATTCGAGACACTGTATTATGTAAAAAGTAGTTTGAGAGATTTCGCAATGATCAGTCGCTATTCTATCCACTAATGATTTTTTAGGTTAAATCCGCAGGGCCGCCACCTATAATATTGTGTTTCAAAGTTTAAGGATTGCCCTTTGAAACAACTGTAGGGCGGGAAAAAATTCTAGTTCCACCAAAAGTTACAAGACATCAACATAAAGGCACATAAAATCAATATACCTCATCAAAAAACATACCGTTAAGAATGATAATTTTTACTTTGGAACTGGGAATTTCGCAAAGAATTATAATTTTTCCTTGGAAAAGGGAGTTTTTGAAATGTAACGGAAAATTCGAGATGATATTTTTCGTCATTATTCAATTACAATTTTTTATGAAATTTTCTGTTCTAAATCAGAAATCTTTCAAATGTTTTAAAATGTTATGAAATTTCTTGAAACGTTTAAAAAACGATTGAAATGTTTTGAAATATTAAAAAAAAGCGTTTAAAATCATTTAAATATTTTAAACTCTTTGAAATTGATCAGAAAAAATTCACAGCTAACCGATAGAAAAACGGGAAATGACCGCGAATTCAAAATTATTCATTCAAAAAACACCCCGATTTTTCGGGACATTTTCAAACTATCCACGAAAAAATGTATAGCTTTTTCAAGTCAAGCCGTTTTGAAACCAGTAAAATTTCGGTTTCAAGGAAAATAAAAAACAGTAAATTCATATCAATTTGAATAAAAATCACATAGATACATTCAAATAAAACCTATAAATTCTGGGGTATCGCGTTTACGGAATTTTCAGGTTGATTTGCATTTGAATGCGAGAAAAAATCTTCCATTTAGGGGAAAAGGGATCTAACCAACTTTCCTGCTAAGATTCCTTTTCGACGATGAATATTCATTTGTCTCTTTAGGAAATTGAAAGCAGTTTTCTGGTTTTTATTTTATGATAATTTCCTGGTTTCCTCTTTTTACTTTTGATTCTCTTCTTATGAACGATGTAAGAAAATTAGAATAATTTATAATTTTATTTATCTCGTGTATTCACAATTTTCGATTATTTCACGTGTGTAATAGATTAAATGACAGCTCAAGGTTTATAGATTTAAGATTATATGATAGTTCAACTCCAAGTAAAACAAATCAATTTTCAAGAAAAAAATTGATTTTCAGCAAAATAGTTGAATTTTTGACGAAAGTGATGAATTTTCAAACAAAATGATGAATCTTCAACTGGAATAGTTAAATCTTATATCAAAAAGGTACAAAAAGTTCCCATCGAATAGTTCAGTTTTAATGAAAAAGATCAATTATGAGCCAAATAGTTAAATCTTCATCCAAAAAAGATATATTTTTAACCTGAAATAGAACGGTTAAATCTTCTGTTGAAAAAAACTAATTTCTGACACAAGAGAAACGAATTTTCGAAAAAATAGTTGAATTTTAAACTGGAAGAGCTAAATTTGCAGTTAGAAAAATTGATTTTTAACAAGGTAGTTAAATTTTCAATCAAAGATGGATTTTCAACTAAAATGATGAATCTGCAACTGGCTGAATTTTATATAAAAAAGGTACACAAATTTCCCATCGAATAGTTCAGTTTTAATAATAAAAGATCAATTATCAACCAAGTAGTTAAATTTTCACCCAAAAAATATATATTTTAACCTGAAATAGAACGGTTAAATCTTCTGTTAAAAAAAACTAATTTCTGACACAAGAGAAACGAATTTTCAACAAAATAGTTGAATCTTAAACTGGAAGAGCTAAATTTGCAGTTAGAAAAATTGATTTTTAACAAGGTAGGTAAATTTGCAATCAGAGATGAATTTTCAATTAAAATGATGAATCTTCAACGAAAAAATTAATTTTTAACAAAAGAGTTACAGTTTTAACCAACGAGTTGAATTTACAACTAAAAATTATGAATTCTCAATGAACAGTGTAATATAATCTAAATTTAAACCAAAAAAGATTTTAAGTTGAAATAAAAAACTGTTATTACGACAATCATCATATCAATTTTAAGATCAGGGTGCATTCACATATGACATGAGGCTATTTTTAGTGATCTTAGACTCAATTCTTCTTTTTGTGACAGTTTGTGACTATTTGGATGGAAATTCACATTTCGCAGTAGAAAAAATTTAAGTACTTAATTGAAAATTGACGTATTTTGTAAAAAATTCTTTTTTTTTTGGTAGAAAATTAGTCTTCTTGGTTAAAAATCAACTTTTTTGTTGAAAAGACAAGTATTAGGTCGAAGGTTGAAATCTTTTCTTGGAAATTAATTTTTTTAGGATTCATAATTTTGATTTAAAATTCATTTTTCTGGTTGAAAAGTTAAATATTTTGCGAGAAATTATTTTTTTTTCAAATAGTTTTCTTCACTAAAAATCTATTTCATTTATTCGGGTTAAAATTCGTCTTTCTTGGTGAAAAAATTAATCTTTTTGGTTGAAGATTCATTATTTTTGGTTAAAAATGGCAAAAACTTGACTGAAAATTAGAATGTTTTGGTTAAGGATTCAATTATCTTGTTGACAATTTAACTATTTGGTAGTCTGCTGGGGTTAAAAAAATAACCTTGTTTGTTAAAAATTCATGATTTTGGTTGAAGGTTCAACTATTTTTATAGAAATTCGTATTTTTCAGTGGAATTGAACTGGCTGAAAATTAGTTTATTTTTTGTTTGTTGAAAAGTAATTTTTTCAAACTGAAAATTCAATTATTTCATTTTGAGTCGAAGGTTTATTTTTATTAGTTGAAAATGCAACTATTTCGATACAAATTCATGTATTTTGTTCAAAATTGGTCTTTTGGCAGAAAATTATTTTTCTTGGTCAAAAAATCAACTTTTTGGTTGAAAACCAAGTATTTCGTCGAATGTTGAACTTTTTTCATAAAAATTCATTTTTTTTTAGATTCATAATTTTATTTCAAAATTCATTTCCCTGGTTGTAAATCGACCTATTGTGCTGGAAATCTCTCTCTTTTTTTGTGAAGAATTTTTCTTCTTGTTTGTAAATAAAACTATTCCATTTTTGCCTCGATTTTTGCTTGAAACTTTTTATTTTAAATTGAAATTTGATCTTTTATAGTTGAAAATGCTTGTATTTTGTTGGAAATTCGTATTTTTTGATGGAAAAATGAATCTTTTTGATTGAAAATTCATCCTCGATAGATAACAGTGCAACTGCTTGGTTGAAAATGAATCTGTTTTTTTCGTGGATTTAATTATTTTGTTCGGAATTGGACTTTTTTGGTAGAAAAATGAATCTTCTTGGTTGAAAATTCATCCTTTTCGGTTTAAAATGCTTGGTTGAAAATAAGCACTTTTGTTAAGGATTTAACTATTTCATCAAAAATTAAACAATTCGGTCGTGAATTATTTTGTTTCTGAAAATTAATATTTTCGGGTTGAAAATTCAACTGTTTTGCAGAAAATTCGTCTTCTTGGCTTGAAAATTCAACTATTCTGTAAGAAAAATAAACTTTTTGGCTAAAAATTAAACTATTTATTTGAAATTTTCACTATTGCGTGGAACATTTTTTTAAATAATTGTTTTTATCTCAGATTCAACGATTTCATGTTTGGCTGAAAATGTGTCCTTCATAAGTAGCAAATTCAACTATTTGGTTGGAAGTGTATGTGTTTTGTTCAAAATTCGTCATTTGGTAAAAAATCAATCATCTTGGTTTAAAATTCAGCTTTTTGATAAAATATGCAACTATTTTGCTGAAAGTATAATTATTTTGTTGAAGATTCAACGAATAAATTTATTTAGCGTCGATAATATTGGTGTTCATTGTGTCGACAGGGATTTAAATTTTATTTTTTTAATAACACAAAATTTAATGATACAAGACCTTTTTTACGTATCTTTCGTAAGTGTGTAGTTTTATTCTGACCAAAAATTATTCAGGTCACTCTTTGACAAACGGCTTCAATTGTAAATGCAATAGTCGAAGTAAATTTTTTGAAATCCTTGCATACATACATACATACATACATACATATATATATATATATATATAATATATATATATTTTAAATGTGGTAAGCGGATTTGAGAATAAGAGGAATAGAAGTTCAGCATGTTGGAAGTGGAAATACATGACCAGTAGATGTAGATATTCACGCAAGATACAACCTGTAGTGGAAAATCGGATAAGATGACAAAGTTTTGGAGGCACACTTTTTTCAGAAGCTTATATGGCTTATATATTGCGAGAAAAGTGGAAAAGCGCTGGCCTAAGCAGGCTATGGGAAAAGATTCGTAGCATGACACCTGGTCGTAAGGAAGTGACGTGCCACTTCTCACGAGTTCAACCTCAATCACTTATGTTGTAGAGTTCTTCGTAGAGGGTGCATCCACTTTCCGGAAGGGATTTTGATTCCCTTTTTCCAGTTCGTCACCACTTTACTCCCCTTTCGCGTCTATTTCTGGCACCCCAAATTATCTCCATGCTTAGTATTTAAGTGAAATCCAATAAAGGGATCATTACGAGAAGTGTCAAGAGTAGGGGAAAGCACCCTACAGGATAGGAAAAAATTCAAGAGCACTCAACTGCATCAGTTTGCAAAAAGAAAGAAAGATTTACATATTCAAGTGAAGCTTACATATTCAATTGACTATTCCTATAGAAAGAAAATATCAGGAAGTTATGCTGGTAGCAAAGTGAGTGTAAGGCTTGATGGGGACCTGAGTGACTGGTTCGATATTATGGAAGGTGTTAGACAAAGATACATTATGTCCTCATGGCTATTTATTCTAACCATGGGCAAGTGGATAAGAATGGCCCTCTTCGACGAAGAAGGCGCTGATCTCGGGACAGTGATGGCACGTGGGTTAGCGTTCGCAGATGATAAGATTGTCATGGCAGAGTTAATCGAAGACTTGCAAAGAATGTTGAAAAAACTGAATGAGTAGGGGAAACCAACCTACATTTACGTATTCACGTGAAGCTGACATATTCAATTGGCTATTTATATAGAAAAAAAATCAGGAAGTTATGCTGGTAGCGAAGCGAGTGTGAGGGTTAATGGACAACTGAGTGACTGGTTCGATATTATACAAGGTGTTAGACAAAGATACGTTATGTCCTCATGGCTATTTATTCTAACCATGGGAAAGTGGATAAGAATGGCTCTCTTCGACGGAAAAGGCGCTGATCTCGGGACAGTGAGGGTACGTGGGTTAGCGTTCGCAGATGATAAGATTGTCATGGCAGAGTTAATCGAAGACTTGCAAAGAATGTTGAACATCACGTGATGCTGACATATTCAATTGGCTATTCCTATAGAAAAAAATATCAGGAGGTTATGCTGGTAGCAAAGCGAGTGTGAGGGTTAATGGGGGAGTGAGTGACTGGTTCGATATTATGCAAGGTGTTAGACAAAGATACAGTATGTCGCCATGGCTATTTATTGCATTCATGGACAAGTGTCCAAGAATGACCCTCTTCGACAAAGAAGGTGTGCATCTCGGGACATTGAGGGTGCGTGGGTTAGCGTTAGCAAATGATGAAATTTATTTTTTGCGTAAACCCTCTTTCACCTGAATTCAAATTTTAGGCTATTCTCTACAATTCCTTGTTGCTCCTGGGACGTCGGAAATTTTGTATTTTCCGTGGAAGTTACTATTTGAAATCCAAAGAAACTCTATTCCGAATAAAAAAAACATTTGAAACAAATTTTCATCGAAATTTCGAACTCTCGTCTAAAACAAACTTAAAAGTTTTCTAGAAAATGCCCTCCTTTATTCCGTTTATGAAACAGGGTGTCCAATAACCTTAAAAACCTCAAAAACCCGGCATTCTCCTTATCTTTTTTTTCACTTCGAAAACCTGGAAATCTTCTTGAATTATTCATTAGAACTCTGAATTACATGTTTTTTCTCTTAAAACAGTTATTTTCTTGGAATGTGAAAAATTAATTTGAATTTTTTCGTCTATTATAAAAAAAACATCTCGTTTAGAAGATATCTCACTACTGAAAATTTTTTATTCATCAAGATATAATTTATCTTTCATTCATTTCAAATATTCTCAAAAATTTCATTATTTTGTTGAAAATTCAACTAAATTGTGAAATCGAAAACACTTTCTTGTCGAAAAAACAATTACTTAAAAAAGAATTCGTCTTATTCAAATTGTTTTGTTAAAAAAATCAATTATTTTTTTCTAAATCTTCATTTTTGTAGAAAAATAAATTGTTTTTAGAAAACCTTTTTTTTTTGCTAAAAATTCATTTTTCTTTGGTTAATAATTCTTTTGAAAATCAGATGTGTTGAAAATTCAACTGTCTCCTGAAGAAATCGCCTTTTTGGCTTAAAAATTTATTCACTTAATAGAAAATTCGAATGTTTTTGGTTGATGTTAAAACTTTTCTTATTGAAAATTTGACCATTTTGGTTGAAAACTCATCCTTGTAGGTTAAAAATTCGTACCTTTGGCTTCAAATTCCAACAATTCGGTTAAAAATCAACTGGTTGGTATAAAATGAATTATTTTATGTTAGAAATTCAACTATTTGTTCAAAAAATCATGTTCCTAGGCTGGTAACTACCTTTTCGTTATTGAAAATTAATCTTTTCGGAATAGACAGTGAATTTATATTTTGATCAGGAATTTGACAAATTTCACAGACCTTTCAAAGTTAAAGGTCAAGGCATCGAAAACTGTAATTGGGAGATTGTGAATTCTCTTTTGTTAAAGCTCCTTCGGCTTTAACGAACATTAGCATTATCATTAGATTTTGTCCAAAATGCGTTATTTTTCAGGATTAAAACAAAAATTACGTATCCTATTAAAAAATGATTAATGGAAAATGCGTAGCTATTCTCTGAGTGAAAACTTTTGTTTATTGATTTTTTTCGTGGTTTGTGTCATTTGTCAAAAAATTCAATTTATCTTAATCTTATATCAGTTTTTTACAAATAAAATGAAAATTACGCGTTCCATCAAAAAATGATTTTTAGATGTAGGGTGTTCAAAAAGAAACAATTTTTCTAGTTATTAACTTTTTGAATTAATTTTGATAGAGCTAAATTTGAAGTTTGACAATTACAATTTTAATTGTATTATTAAAAAAAAAAATTATTTGAATGGGGAATTTTTGAATGATGATGTATGAATAAAAATTGGACACTTATCAGTTTAAAAAAACTTAAAGTAATTTTAAGAGGTACTCAAAATTATTTCAAGAATTGTGAAAGCTTTCATGAGAAGAACAACTTTTTCTTGAGATTCCTAGAAAAATCCAAAATGATTTCTTATTTGAAAAAATTAATTTCAGGAAAATATTCAAAAAGATTAATCAATTATTTCATAGTGAGTGTGACATCTCATAGTATACGCTGTTGCTTTTCCTTCTTACTTAAAACATTTTCTTTTAATTTTAGTTATCCTCCTGATGAAGCAAAGTGAGCTTTAGTTTAAAATAGTTAAAAAAAGTTAAAAATAAAAATATAGAGTTTGGTTAAAAATGTATCTTTTTTAGTTAAAAAATCAACTTTCTGGTTGAAAAATCTTTTTCTATGGAAAACTCATAATTATTAGTTTTTTTATGAAAAATTGAATTATTTGGTTAAAACTTTGGTTTTAATTTGATTGAAAATCCATCTGTGCGGTCGAAAATTTTAATATTTTGTGAAAAATTTATTCTATTTCGTTGAAAATGTATTTTTCCACTAGAAAATAAAGTATTCTATTTTAAGTAAAAAATTAATTTCCTTGACTGAAAATGGAATTATTCTGTTGAAAATTTGTTTTTGATAGAAAATTTCAATATTCTATTTTTACTTGAATTTTTTTTTAGTTAAAAATTCACGTATTTTGTTGAAAAATTGTCCTTCTTGTTAGAAAATTCACCTTTTTGATTGAAAATTTCAATATTCGCTTGAAAATTTCACAATTTGGTTGAACATTATTTTTTTGGTTAAAGATTCATCATTTTAGTTAAAAGTTAAACTATTCTGTTGAAAATGAGATTTTTGAATTAAGAAAATCTATTGTCTCAACTAAAAATGAAATATTCCATTTTCTATCGAAAATTTTATCTTTTTTTGATCGAAATTCAAAATTCATAGTAAAAAATTCATCTGTTTGGTTTAAAATTTACTTCTTTATTGAAAATTAAAGTATTATATTCTTGGTTAACTACCAAAAAGAGGACTTTTCAATCAAAAATGGAATAGTTACATGTTCAGTTTAAATAATGATTTCTTAACTAAAGTAATGAATCTTCGACTGAAAAAAATTAAATCTCACCTAATAGTGAGATATTTAATAAAAAAGATCAATTTTCAACAAAAACAAAAATAAATTGGAAAAAAAGTTCAATTGTTAACCAAAAATACAATACTTCAATTTTCAATATAGAAGTAAATTTCCAATCAAACAGATGAAATTTTTGACCAAGAATTTTGAATTTCTATCAAAAAAGATGAATTTTCGATAGGAAATGGAATAGTACCATTTTTAGTCAAGATAATATATTTTCTTAATTTAAAAATCTTATTTCCATTAAAATTGTTTAATTTTTGACTAAAATGATGAAACTTTAACCAAAAAATTGATTCTCAACCAAATAGTGAAATTTTCAATCACAAAGGTGAATTTCCTAACAAAAAAGACAATTTTTCAACAAAATACATCAATTTTTAACTAAACAAAAATTAAAATTAAAATATAGTATTGAAATTTTCTACCAAAACAAAAACGTGGAAAAACACATTTTTAATGAAAAAGAATAAATTTTTAACCACACTGATGGATTCTTAATCAAGTTAAAACAAAAGTTTCGAACAAATAATCTAATTTTTTTAGTAAAAAAACTAATCACTTTTGGAAAAAAGGATTAGTAAAGCGTAGTTACTAAATAATAGTGAACCATGCTTACTAATTGATATCAGTAAAACTTGTAATAATTTATCAGTAAAATATTTACTATTTTAAAAGTCAAACCTCAAAATATTACTATTTTGTTAGTGAACCATACATTTGCTAATTTAATTAGTGAAATTTTCACTAATTCAGATTTAGAGAGAATGGTATTTAATTTTAATCTGTTGCTGTGAATAAACTTACATGAATGTATAATAGTGCATATTTTTTGTATCTCACCATTTTTAAGAATCTACTGTCAATTCATATTTATTTTAAAAGTATCAAATTTGTCGTTAAAATTAGTGCATTTTAACTATTCAATTAGTGACAATTGGTGGACAATTTCCACTAATCAAATTAGTAGTTTTCTACTAATCGTTAGTGACCGACTTCTCTCTAATTGAATTAGTGGAATTTCACTATCAATTAGTGAAATTTCACTAATTGAGATTTAGAGAGTTTCTGACTGCATTATTTCTCCTCAGAATAATCGCAGGAAGAGACAGTAGGTTTGTAAAAAATCCTGTTTGGTCAGAATCATTTCGTTATAATTATCTGACACGTTACACGGTTGCATCACTACATCAAACAATTATCTCGCTTTTTTCCCCTAATTAACAATGTTTCCGAGGAACCCGTACCTGTGGCCGGTCTGATGATTAATGAATGAAATACTATTCCGACCGGGTTGTGTACGTACACGTTCAGAAAAAGGCTGTTGCTCTATATTGTTTTGACTTTCCCTAGTCAGAAAATCCATCGAGCAATGTGTGGAAAAATAATTGGCGGTAGCTTCTGTAGCGCTCATTATGAAAGTTGCAACATTTATTTCGTAGCTGGCAATGCTCGCGTATACGGAAACTGAATAAAAGATGCGTTTTTCCGTGAGAGCTGCGGCCAACTCTGCCACATACGTTACCTGCGAATTAAAATGTGATTATGAGCGTGTAATCATTCTTGGATTTAAAAATGAATTTTTCAGAGTTCTTATTAAAACTCACGTTCATAGAGTTTTATGTACATAGTCTCATGAGCTTAGAAATTATAATTTCAAAGTTATTATTTATTTGTCCTAATTTTTGTAATGTTTCATATTTTCTTTCCAATTGTTCCAGTTCGAGAAAAATGCTTGTTTGATTCAAGCTTGTATATATGGTTTTGATTTACTGATCTTCTAATTTATTTAAGCTATCAAGCTTTCGCTCCATGACATGGAGCCTCCTCAGGATAACATCTCCTCTCCTCTATAATTAATAACACTAGGTTTTTTAATGCCAACGTTTCTAAATTATATAAAATATTGAAAGATATTTCTCTAATTTAAAAAAATCTTACCACATTCCAAAGTCAGAAAATATTTTGTAAAAATATGGAGTACATATATGTGGATGATGTCAAAAACATTTTATGCATCGATGATTAAAAACAAAAAAAGGATTAGTTAGATTGATGATGGAATAGAATGATGTTGTTTGTCTGAGTAATATAACATTATAAAAAATTATATATTGGTGGAATTGACATACTTCAGACCAATAAAAAGGTAGATTTGATGTTGATAACCTTTATTCAGCTGCCGACGTTTCGAAAACAAA
>CAKNXH010063266.1:0-28696 GCA_932178445.1 Andricus quercusramuli
GGAAAATTTCACCAAGAGCTACTCGACAAGCAAATGCACGGAAACTTTCACAGAAATGTAGAAAAACAGTCCTTGTCGAAGGAGCAAACTTTTGCTTTCCTCAAATCATCAGGGCTCAATTCAGGTACAGAGGGCTTTATTTTCGCATGCCAGGACGGTGTAATCTCCACCTTAGCATACCGCGCCCGCATTTTATGTCAAGAAGTTCCCAGTGATAGGTGCAGAGCGTGTCATGCACACGCTGAGTACCTAGAACATATACTATCGGGGTGTCCGACCCACGCAGGAACAACGTATATCTATAGACATAATGCGGCCCTAAGAGTACTTTATTACCACCTTTGTCGCTCTTACGGTGTTGGTCGCGACCCTGCCCTGCCGAACGCTCCAAGGGATATAGAGTCAATTGTCCGAAACGAGAAGTGCCAGATTTTCTGGAACTACGATTTTCGGGCAGCAGTCTCCGTTGCGCACTCGAGGCCTGACATTGTTCTCCAAGACTTCGAGAAACGAACTATATTCGTGATCGAATTCTCGGCTCCATCCGAATACAACATCACTGCAAAGGAGAAAGAAAAAGAGGAGAGATATCAAGACCTTAAAAGAGAGCTGCGTCGACTCTACCCAAAATATTCGGTACGAGTAATTGTTCTTGTGATAGGTGCTCTCGGAGGTGTGAAATTATCGCTGGTTCGTAACCTTAAAGCCATACCCGCGTGTCAAAAATATGCCAAGGCTCTTGCGAGATGGATACAGAAAGCTGTCATACTTGGGTCGCTTCGTGTCCTCACGACACACGAGGGTTTCGCCGGCCTGTCGTTGTGATTTCGTCGTGCCCTGTGACCACCCATCTCACGGATGTGAGACGTGGCCATAGGTGTATTTTACCGCGGTTCTACTGGGGGCCATTGACATTTTTTCCAGATGGCAGTTGCTCTTAGTGGTACCCTGCGGTGGTTGTTTAACTTTTTTTTAATTATATATATATATATGTATATACTAATGACACCTCCAAACCACCCGCAACATGAAGATGCGGTTCAAAGCGATAGAACGCGCAGAGCACCCGACAATTACGGCTATAAAAAAGTTATACGCCAAACTTAAACGGAGAACGGATGAAATAGAGACGTTAAACTCCAAACTCAAAGTCCAAGAGTTACTTCTGAAAAATCCAACGGAACTCCTGAAAAATATGAGTGACTTCGCTAACGGGTTACAGGCCGAAGTGGAGGAATTGAAGAAAATAATTCTCGAAAAGGGAATGATAGAGGAACCCGACGATGGCGAGTTCACGGAAGAGGACAACAGAAAAGTACGCGAAACACCAGGCTGGAGATATTTGAAGCCTTATCAGGCAATCCTCGATAAAACTCGTAGCAGATATCCGGGTCTATTTGTAGCTGTGAAGGAGGCGATTGTCGCGGAGATGGAACACGCAGCCAAGCCGAGAACCGCAGACGTTCCGACAGAAGAGGAACCTGATACTGGCTTCATTCTTGTGGAGGTCTGCGATGATAAGGAGGAAGAAACGGACGTCATTCTTGAAGAACTATTCCGCTCAGCACTCTCCGAAAAGGATTTGGCTCCTGCCATAGAATCTAAAAACCCTGCGAAGAGAGCCCAGGAGAAAAAGTCCGCCCACAAAGAAATTTTTGAGCTAAGAGCTGGCCCTTCTCGATCCTCGTCTCGCTGGTTGGCTATTGAGGGTCCCAGTTACGAAACACCCAGTAGCATAGATGATCAAGATCGAGAAAATGAAGGTGTCGAATGTGAAGAGTCAACACCGGAGGTTCTGGTGAAAGACATCCCAGCATTCGAAGGTCAAGAATCTCTAGTCCTTGATGAGGCACCGATTTTGAAGAGTAATTTTGTAAGGCCTCGAGCATCTCCCAACGTCCCTCAGAAATCACGTATTCGTTCCGCGCCACAAATGGAGGATAGTCCCTACGGAAGATCACTTACGTCCCAAGAAGATCGACCAGAGAGTCCAGCAAAAAGGAAGCCCCCATCACTTTTAGATATCCAGGTCGAATGCCGTGAAGGTTTTGCCCAAATGGATACTAGTTGGCTCCAAAGTACTAAAATTATACCCGGATGTTGGAACTGCCACGAGTTGTCCCACTGTTATCCAGCTTGTCAAAGGCCGTCTATTAACAAGTTCTGCTTCAATTGTGGACAGCCTGGGATCACAGTCCGCCAATGCGTCAGTTGAAACGAGCCCAGACAACAAGGAGACATCCCAAAATCTCATCGAAATTCTTCTCACAAACTACCACCTTAATTTTGTCCCCACCGCCAAAACTCAAAAGCTCTTAGACTACGAACGTTATTAATTGATCCAAAACAAATAAGAAGAAAAATTGAATACCTCCTTAAACCCACTGTAGTCGACAAAGACCCTTTCACGGAAGAAACTATCCTCTGCATAACTATTATTATGAGGAAAATATTCCACACGAGTATAGAGGCACTAGGGATATTCAAAGAAACATTTCTAGTGAAGATAGATATGGAGATACTCCTAGACATCTTTCCAGAGCGGATAGAATTCGTGATGTCCCTATAGATAACGTCTCTGGTAGTAGGACTCACAATACACCTAGAAATATCTCTCCAGATGGTAGAGACCATGATAGTTCCTTTTATCAAACAAATAGAGGGAAACGAGATCATTATAGTTATGAAAATGAGTTTTTTGAAACGGATTTTAGGCCTCAAGGAAATAGCACGGCCCTCCGACATAGTCGCTCACATGCTAATACGGATCCAAATTTCGAAACACCCCACTCTCACAATAATGTATTTAATCGTTCAAGTCGGCCACACGTTAGTTTTGATCCCTCTTTAGATGTTCCAAACTATAATAATAGTCAGCGTCACCCTAAACAAAATCCCCAGTTTAGTCGCTTCCATAATAATAATAGTACAATGTACTCTCGCCATAGTTTTCCGTCTGCTTCGTTGGCCGCTACCTATGATATAATGCGAAAATTGAATCTGAGATTTTCGGGAGCACGTCATTAAGATCCAGATACTTTTCTGACAAGAATAGCTAACGGACGCGCAATGGTCCCAGTAGATGATAGGGAATTATTGTGCCTCCTCCCTTTCTTCATGTCAGGAATAGCTGGTAGGTGGTATGACGGTCATAAAAATGATTGGCTAACCTTCGAAGAGTTTGCCGCGGATTGTCGGGACAGGTTTAGCGACCCCGATTTTCAATATAAATTGACCCAAGAGATACACAGACGTACTCAGGGTGAGCGCGAACCTGTAGCTGATTATTTGACGTGTATGTTAGCTATGTTTGACCGGTTATCCCCTAAATTAACAGAAGAAGAGGAAGTTAGTTATGCTCATCGAAATTTATTGCCGCGCTTACACCTTTCAATTCAAAGATCCACCATACGAAATTTCGCGCAATTAGAACGAGTGGCGGTAGCTGCGGAAAAAGGCTATAGGGTTGCTAAAACATTTAGGCCACCCCCAGCTCCGGAGCGTTCACTATTGCCAGACTTAGCGTATCATAATAACAATTAACTAAGTTTCCATTTATTTAAATGTATTAATACGATTGGTGTAACATATATCGACCAACAATCAGAAAATTGACGATTTCTTATTCCAACAATTTTAGTCTGACATCCTCAAAAACGCTTTTCGAATTATATAGCAAAATGAAACAGGATTCCGTAGATGAAGTTTACAATTCGATCTTTCATCAAAAAAGATACAAAGCGAAGGGATTCAACCATTTAACATATAAACGATTCGATACTCCATGATTTCGCGGAATTTTAATACTAAGAATCGTCCTAATTTATTATAGTAATTTCTCCTGAGGAGTAAACGCAAAAATAAACAATTAATCTTCGATAGGAAACAGAGAGAGGGGGGGGGGGGGGATCGACTATTCACAGATATTGGGTTGTTGGTCTAACAACTGAATTTTTAGTAAACGAGAACATATCTCAGATTAAGGGACACATTTCACTGAAAGGGGCGTTATAAAAATTTAATTTTCTTTTGGAGATAACTAATTGATTTTCTGGGGCACTAAAGGGGGTTGAAACAACTATTCACAAATTCAGGGTATAAGGCAAACAACCAAAAGATTCACTAAAGATCATGTCACGTATAAATTGCACAAAATTAAAAACATGTCAAAAGTAAATCAGATCACAAAAATAAGTATCACAAAATCAGTTAACAAAAGATGAACATTACAAAATCAGACCACAAACATTTCTTTGAAATTACAAGATTTAATCTTGGGAAACCTCATGGCCACGTGGCAAACCTAACCTCAAAACATTAATGGGAGCTTTCTGGGCAACAAATTAAGTTTTAGGGCCTTCTTGGCCAACTAAAATCAGATAAGATTTATCAAGGACTTTCTCGGTCAACTAGATAAATTTTAGGGCTTTCTTGGCCAACTAGAAGGAAACAAATAGAAATTTAATGGGTTATCAAGGTACATGCTTTCTTGGCATAAGAAAAGGGAAGGCTGAGAGGTTTTGTTATAGATATGCACAAAAAGTTGTAAAGGTTGATTGATGCAGGAGAAATATAAGGTATTGAATGATGTACTAGAAACACCACAATTTTTAGGTGAACATTAATCCAGTAATATCGTGTATTTTCACTAAAATAGAGCACTTTACATATTCCTTGAAATAAGGACATTCACTGGAGTTGTCAATAGTAACCGGTTTCAGTCAGAAAACTACACTTTTTTACATATTTGTCGTGATCGGCACAGGTAAAGCCGTCGCCATGACTGCCAGCTTCGTGCACAATCACTCATCACCGTCATGATAAAGTGGGGAGAGAGGAGAGACGAGCCAGGTAGGAGAACCCGCGAACTCGATAAATTCATAATATTTCTATCCGAAACATTCCGCCCGCCTTCGTGGAACCTCCACGAATGAGTTTCTGGTAGTTTGCTGCCCGCCTTGGCACAGGTCATTAAGCAGCAATATTATTCTGAGCGTGAGTAACTTCCGTTGAATTTGTAGTTTCCACTGGCAAAAGACAGATTTTCACAATCGGTCTCTTAAAAGTAGTAGTAGCAGTCTTTACTTTGACGGAACAAACATGCCCGTCTGATCCTGGATAGGTTTCGATCACAGATGGTACTGGTCTTTGCCATTTCCTTCGAGTCTGAAGCTCTTGTAGGTACTCAGCAGACCAACGATTCCAGAAATCCTCGTACATGTGTCTCGTGAGTCCCCATCGATCCGTTTGACTGCGTTTTATGTTGATGATAGAAGGCTCCGGAATAGTATAAAGAGAAGAGCCGATGAAAAAGTGACCTGGTATCAAAGCTACTAGGTCATTTGGATCGTCAGAAAGTGCGTGAAGGGGTCGAGAATTGAGACAGGCTTCGACTTGCGTAAGAAAAGTAGCCATCTCCTCGTACGTTAATGTAGTGTCCCCTACCACTCGACGTAAATGATGTTTAACGGAGCGCACTGCAGCTTTCCACAACCCCCCGAAATGTGGCGCAGCCGGTGGATTGAACTTCCACTTAGTACCCTGATCAGCTAGATATCGAGTAAAAATGTTGACTTCGACAGATGCCTGTTCGAATAGTTTACGAAGTTCATTATCAGCTCCGACCAAGTTCGGACCACAGTTGCTATAAAGCGTAGAACTGATTCCTCGTCGTGCAGTAAACCTCTTGTAGGCTGCTATGAATCCTTCAGAATCATAGCTAGTAACAACTTCCAAATGGACAGCCCTAGTAGCAAAGCAAACAAAGACCACAATGTAGCCCTTATAGGACTTATAGCCGCGTCCTTTTGTAGTACGTATCCAGATCGGTCCAGCATAATCCAACCCGCTGACAGCAAACGGTCTCGCAGGTTGAGTAACACGATGAGTAGGCAAATGACTCATCACTTGTGTGCAAGTACTTGCACGATATCGAGCGCAAGTAACGCATCGACTTAGTACATTCTTCACAGCAGCACGTCCCGTGAGAATCCAGTATTTCCTACGTAGGTAGGATAAGGTTAGTTGTGTTCCTCCATGAAGCATAGCCTGATGTCCATTTCTGATCATCAGCGTAGTAAGGACAGACTCCTTCGGTAGTACATGAGAGCATCTCTCATCGTAGTCTAGCACAGCGTTCTTTAAGCGACCTCCAATTCGTATCAATTCATTAGAATCCAAGGATGGAAGTAGGCGTACCAGTGCACTTCCGCGAGCAACTGGAAGTCCTTTGCGTAGCTGTTTTATCTCATCGGGATAGTGTCTTCTCTGCACATATCCGATTAAGCGTAGTCGTCCCTGTTCTAAGACAGCAGGTGTGACCTTACAGGGTGGTAGGTCACCTTTCTTTCCACGAATCCTCTCGTAGAATGCCCAACATAAAGCTGTAATGCGAAGTAATTTCGACAAGGTTGAGTAAAGACTCAGCAGAGACCAAGGAGGATCCACATTCAGCGCAACATTATGTGTGACCACTCTCTCCTCCCGGTCAATAGTAGGGTCCATGATTCCTGTTGTTGAAGGCCAGGAAGTTGAAGGTTTTGACAACCATTCTGGACTATTCCACCAAAGATGATGCATTTTCAGACGTGATGATGGCAGACCACGCGACGCGCAGTCTGCTGGGTTATCAACCCCAGGCACGTGATGCCAGTTAGATTCAGGTAGAGTGGATTGTATTTCCGCCACGCGGTTTCCGATGTATGTTTTCCAGCGCAACGGATGACCCCTAATCCAGTCCAGAGTATTGGAAGAGTCCGGCCAAAGATGACAGATAACCGACGAAGGTAGTCCAAAAACAGACCGAAGATGAGCTATCAAGCGTACAAGTAGTACGGCAGCACATAGTTCCAGACGTGGGATGCTAGTCTCTCCAACTCGTGCCACCTTGGTCTTGGCCATTAGGAGCGAAACTTTGATGTCATCCAAGAACGAAATGACTCTCAAGTAAGCCACAGCCCCAACTGCCTTCTGTGAAGCATCTGCAAATCCATGCAATTCGCAGCCCACAATGTCAGATGAGTAACCAATCCATCTAGGTATGGAAAAGGTAGAGATGTTCATTAGATCAGCTCGATATTGGTTCCAAGATTGAATGTATTCCATAGGGAGTGGCTGATCCCAGTCAACCTTGAGTTTCCACAAACTCTGCATGAACATCTTTGCGATGACGGTCACTGGAGCCAGCCATTCAAGCGGGTCAAAGATTCGAGCAATTTCTGAGAAGATACTCCGCTTCGTCACTAAACCCATTTCCGTTGGCAAGTTAACCTGAAACCTGAAACATTTGGAACTGGGTTGCCACAAAATTCCCAGAGCCCTGAAAATTGGCTCCTGATAGAATTGAAAGGATGTAGCAACCTCTCTATAATCTTCCGGTATTCCTTGCAGAACTTCGTCACAATTGGAAAGCCACTTTTTAAGAAGAAACCCGCCCGCCTTGAGAAGTAGATCCAGTTGACGGCATTTCTCCTTAGCCATAACAGCATTATCTGCTCCAGAGAGTACATCATCGACATATACTTCCTTCATCAAGATATCAGTAGCCGAAGGAAAAGAATTACCTTCATCGGTTGCCAGTTGGTGTAAGGTTCGGATGGCTAGATAAGGAGAAGATGCAAACCCGAAGGTCACTGTCTTAAGATAGTACGTTTTAACATCCTCCTCTAAACTTCATCTCCAGAGAATCGTCTGGTATGTGTAGTCTTCGGGGTTGATCCAAATCCGACGAAACATCTTTTCGATGTCCGCAGTGAAGACGATCCTGTAAATCCTCCAGCGAAGAATTACATCAGCGAGCTCAGTCTGTAATTTGGGCCCGGTATGTAGAAGGTCATTCAAAGATAGTCCTCTTTCAGTCTTTCGTGGTGCGGTGAAGACAGTTCTT
Source organism: Andricus quercusramuli (assembly GCA_932178445.1). Taxonomy (NCBI): domain Eukaryota; kingdom Metazoa; phylum Arthropoda; class Insecta; order Hymenoptera; family Cynipidae; genus Andricus; species Andricus quercusramuli. Next base: position 7,886 of record CAKNXH010063266.1, read on the forward strand.
AATTTGGTAGTCGAACTATTTTCTTTTATTACACAGCATACTCCTGTATGCCTTCAGTATAAGTTTGGTGTAACTCAGGGTCCTGACGAAATCGCCATTCCATAGTCATGAGCATCCGATAAGCCGCAGATCGAGATTCACCCAACTGGATCGATCGATCCTTGATCGGAAGACGAACAACGTAGCCACCATCCTTTGTACGTTTATAGGTAGCTGAGTATATTTTTTCACACTCCTCTTCATCTACGCTAAGCTTAGATAGTTGTGGTGGAATATCCTCTTGAACTACAAACCGTCTTACCAGTTCCAGCAGTTCCATATCAACTGAACACTGTAGGCCAACAACTCGTTGAGAAATCGAGTTTGTCTCATCAGGGAAGAATCCAGACAGAATCCAACCGAGAGAAGTCCTTTGTGCTGTAGGAGTGTCTATTGCACCCTTTCTTACTCCGTTCTCGATGACCTGCGAATAAATTTCAGCCCCCAGTATCATCTCGATTATACCACCCTGATTGACAATTAGATCTGCCAACTCAAGATCTTGGAGATGTGGCCAATCATTCACAGAATCAGTATTTGGTGGTACATAGGAAGTGAGTCTAGATAATATGACAGCAAACACAACCAAACTCACTGATTGATCCAACCTAGAATTTATTTTTACCATAGTGAGGCCCCTAGTGGTTGGAGCACGCCGATCTCCTACTCACTTGACCGCGATAATGGCCCGATGTCGTCGCAATCTCAATCTCTGAACCAAGGATTCTGAAATAAAGGATGCTTGGGCCCCTTGATCCAGTAATACACGAGCGAGGTGTTGACTCCCATCATAAGACTCCACAGTTATAAGAGCCGTAGCAAGAAGTACAGTCCCCCCCAGTCATAAGTTAGATCGAGTATTTAACGCATTGAGTTGACCTTGAGTACTGGTGGAAGCACTAGGATCATTGGGAGCAGAATAGGTAGGAATAGTGTTGGCAACAGAGGTATTTTTTAAGGAATCAATTACAGCATTATTACCAGTAGTGGAAAGTGGAGCAGAATGGTTAATACTAGAAGCATGTAACATTGTATGATGCTGACCTGCACAAGTTTGACATCTTTTTGTAGAAGTACACGAACGTAGCATGTGCTTACCTAAGCAATTGTAGCACAAGCGATGCAAACGTACCAAGTCTCGTCGTTGTTCAGCATTGCTTGATCTAAAAGTTGGACAAAAAAGGATGAAGTGATTATTTGTACATATAGGACAATTACCCTCCTTGATCGAAGCATTATGAGCATGCGTGCCTCTCTTATGGTTTCTAGATCCAGATGATTTTTCTTTAAATCCAACAGATGAAGATGATGCAGGTCTTGCCACTTGAGTTGCCTGAATTGCTTCCAAAGCACACACCTTACTATTCAAGAACGTTTTGAGGCTCTCAAACGTCGGGTAAGTAGTCACGGAGCCCATCTTGTCTTTCCAAGCTTTCCTAGTTTGAGAATCCAGTCGTCTTACGGTCAAATAGATTAGAAGATCATCTCAACTGTCAGTGGGTCTCTTCATCGCCTTTAAGGCCCCTATCACCTCGTAGGTATCGTTCAGCAATGAACGCAGCTCTCCGGCATCTTCCTTCGTGATTTGTTTAATATTGAAGAACTTAGCCAGATGAGAATTAATTATGACTCGCTCGCTGTCATATCTAGCAACCAAGATGTCCCACGCTTGTTCAAAATTAGCATCAGTAGTTGGAATGTTGAGCAAAAGTTGGGCAGGTTCACCCACCAAGCTAGTCTTTAAATAATGAAGTTTTTGAACAGTAGGAATATCCTTATCACCTTTGACCATTGATTCAAACAAAGCTGGCCATTCAGTGTCTCTATCTCTGGATACATCCTTCTTGGCTGGACATTTACATGGATTGAAGACTCTCTCTCAGAGGAAGCTGTAGGTGTGGTGACAAATGTGTCCAAAATGTCCAGCATGTAGGCTTTTGCTGCAATGTATTAGTCTTCACACTGGGTATAAATATCATCGGCGAAATAAGCATTGTCTTTATTTTCCGCCTTGACCGTTAGAAGCTGTTCATGAGTTGTCTCGAACTTTCCCCAATTCTTGTCAAGAGCAGCTATACGCGTGTTAACCAAATTTTTCGTTAAATTGTCTGCCTGTTTTTTTAAATTTGAAACTGCATTACAAATGCCTGTAAACCGCTCATGTTGCACTGTTATGAATTCGGATAGGCTCGGCATTCTAAAAGTAATTAAATCCGATAGCACAGATTCCATAAATAAAGTTTTTTCTTCTTCGAAAAAAATTCACGATAAAAGTCTGAACCAGGTTAAAAGGAAGCAGGTTAGTGTGCACGAAGATAACTCTAAAAAATCGAAAAAATCGGATCAAACAGCTGCGCGTACTTACAATCATGTGTATATAAATTTGACAGCTCGCGGCAAAAGTATTGTCGCGCACCAGCATGAGTTCACGTGGTCTAGTGATAGCGAGTCCTGTCGAGAAAGTTTTGTCCAGGCTACTGTCGAAATGACGTATGCACTATACACCGCTGAATGTACTCTGTACGCCACGCGCCGAATGGCCCTATAAGTACCAGGTACCACTAGAATCACGCGCGTAATTTTGCACTAGCATTTACACTTTTTCCAGACTCACCTGCATCACAAGATTCGTTGTCCCGGTGTACAAAAAGCCTAAATCCGGATTCCGAAGGACCAAAAATGTTATAGTTATGCACAAAAAGTTGTAAAGGTTGATTGATGCAGGAGAAATATAAGGTATTGAATGATGTACTAGAAACACCACAATTTTAGGTGAATATTAATCCAGTAATATCGTGTATTTTCACTAAAATAGAGCACTTTACATATTCCTTGAAATAAGGAGATTCACTGGAGTTCTCAATAGTAACCGGTTTCAGTCAGAAAACTACACTTTTTTACATATTTGTCGTGATCGGTACGGGTAATGCCGTCGCCATGACTGCCAGCTTCATGCACACTCACTCATCACCGTCATGATAAAGTGGAGAGAGAGGAGAGACAAGCCAGGCAGGAGAGCAACCCGCGAACTCGATAAATTCATAATATTTCTATCCGAAACAGGTTTCACAGGATTAGAATTCAGAAAATCTTACCGGCTGATTAACCGAGCACAGAAAACGTCCTTTCCTTCCTGGAAGTATCCTGGATGTCACAATTTGGACCCTCTAAGAAGCAACGATGAATTCCCTCTGGTACGCCACTAGGATCACTCAGGTACGAAGGCAATAGGCGATAGATAGGAGACACGAGACAATAGTCAAGAGGCAAGAGTCATATTTTTGGCATATTTTTGGCATGCGGGTATGGCTTTAGGGTTACGAACCAGTGATAATTTAGCACCTCCGAGAGCACCTATCACAAGGACAATTACTTGTACCGAATATTTTGGGTACAGACGTTGCAGCTCTCTTTTAAGGTCTTGATACCTCCCCTCTTTTTCTTTCTCCTTTGCAGTGATGTTGTATTCGGATGGAGCCGAGAATTCGATCACGAATATCGTTTGTTTCTCGAAGTCTTGGAGAACAATGTCAGGCCTTGAGTGCGCAACGGAGACTGCTGCCCGAAAATCGTAATTCCAGAAAATCTGGCACTTCTCGTTTCGGACAATTGACTATATATCCTTTGGAAATTTCGGCAGGGCAGGGTCGCGACCAACACCGTAAGAGCGACAAAGGTGGTAATAAAGTTCTCTTAGGGCCGCATTATGTCTATAGATATACGTTGTTCCTGCGTGGGTCAGACACCCCGATAGTATGTGTTCTAGGTACTCAGCGTGTGCATGACACGCTCTGCACCTATCACTGGGAACTTCTTGACATAAAATGCGGGCGCGGTATGCTAAGGTGGAGATTACACCGTCCTGGCATGTGAAAATAAAGCCCTCTGTACCTGAATTGAGCCCTGATGATTTGAGGAAAGCAAAAGTTTGCTCCTTCAACAAGGACTGTTTTTCTACATTTCTGTGAAAGTTTCCGTGCATATGCTTGTCGAGTAGCTCTTGATAAAATTTACTAACCTCTGCTTTCTTTACTTCGGATTTTAGACGTGAAGCATCTAGATGGAGTAATGCACTTTCCTCACTTCTGATGTTGAAATTCAGGCCAAGGGTCTCGGCAGCTTGCTCCGCGGCTTTGTAAAGGAACGCTCCTTCGCCAATCATCTCGTGGTTTCTGACCATCTTTAGGAGAGGATCTCTGCCATTCGCAACGATGTAAGCTGTACTTGAAACAAATTCGGTTATGCAGACATTGGAGATTCAGAAGTCCGCGTCCGCCTTGACGGCGTGAAATGTATAATCGCGGAACTGACGAATCGATATGCAAGCTTTTATGCATATGCATGATCTTACGCGTGATGACATCAAGGGCCTCTACAAGGATTGACAAACCCTTTCCCTAGCTGCTCGTGGGAACAACAATGAAACCAACAAACCACCAAAATGTTGCAGATGCGGTTCAAAACGATCGAACGCGCAGAGCACCCGACAATGGATCAGCAAACAATGCCGATCATCCTAGAGTTCGGGGTGCTGAGAATAATTTAGATGGAAACACGACGACGAACCGGCGAAACGCCCACATTCAGTGGACGGATCAATTCAAGAATGACGTGCTAGACTGCTACGATGCCAGTATTATCCCTGTTCGCGGAGGTTTTATGGCGCGTATGCATACCTTCTGGAAGATGATCGCAATTTCAGTACATGGAGGAACATCAACATGCAAGTTCCTCTCAAGCCCCAAGATCTGGCTGAAATGGATGCCTCCCTTCGTGGAGATATCTCGAAAGAGTCCGTCCTCTGGACCATCAATTGCTCAGTTTATGGTGCTGCGAGAGCTTTGGCTGATTCAAATCGAAGGCTGAAACCGACGATGGATCAGAAGACCAGACGACGCTTGCATCAACTGAACAAGAAAATTGGATGGGCAAGACAGAATGCGTCCCGTGTTCAATGTGTGATTGACTACATAACATCTGGTAGACCGTTCACGGAAAGGGTTCGAAAGTTCGCCCAAGAGCTAAGGACCATGAATCACACACTGAACAAGTCAAAGCTGCTGACAATCAAGCAGCATATTGTTGACAAAATACGGCTGTTATCTGACGCAAGGAGGAGGATACAGAAGAGGGAGAGATGGAACAGGGAGAATCAACAGTTTCTTGCTAACCCATCACGCCTCTTCAGTGATCCCCCTGTTTTTGTAAAAATCCACCCAAGCCCAAGGAGGTAGAGACTTTTTGGAGAGAGGTGTACAAGATCCCGAAAACACTAGAGTTGATAGAAGATACTAACAATATCATCCGCTTCAAGGAGTTTTGCGACAGCCTCATAAAATCTGAGGAGGAGTGCCCATCAGTCTCTGCCGAAGAGGTGAAAAAAGCAATTAGAGGCACGAAAAACTTTTTCGGTGCTGGACCAGATTGTATCAAGAACTTTTGGTGGAAGAAGTTTACTTCTGTACACCAACATTTGGCCCGCATATTCACCTCATATTTAAAATCGGAAGCGCCCATTCCGCAGTGGCTGGTCTTAGGACGCACTATACTTCTACCGAAAAAAGGCAACTTGTCCAGACCAGAGAATTACAGGCCAATAACTTGTTTAAACACACTGTATAAGATCTTTACAGCTGTCCTTAACAACAGGATTGTTCGACGAATTGAGCCTGTATGGCGAGAGATGTACGAACAACGTGGCTATAAAATTGGTGTAGCAGGCTGTCGAGAGAACCTGCTAATTGACAGGTGTGTCTGTAAAGACGTTGCCGCCCATGAGCGCGTCCTGTCAATGTCCTGGATTGACTACCGGAAAGCTTTCGATTCAACCTCTCATAGACTTATCATCTGTCTGTTAGAAAGCTTGAAGGTACATCCACACACAGTGAGATGCATAGAGAGATTGATGCTTCTTTGGAAAACTAGATTTACCATCTCATCTAGGAATCATCGTCTGACGACGAACAAGGTCACCTTCCAGAGGGGCGTCTTTCAAGGGGATAGTATGAGCCCTTTGCTTTTTTGCATCACACTTCTGCCTCTATATCTCACACTACGAAATTCTCCTGGATACCTCTGTGGCGACACTAATCAGCGTGAGCATAAGGTCACTCACGTATTTTATATGGATGACCTGAAGATCTATGCCGCTGGTAAAAGTAAACTTCAAACTGCTATAAATATCGTCAAGAACTACACAGGAGAGATTGGGATGGACTTTGGTTTGAACAAGTGTGCCAAAATTCATTTGAAGAAAGGAAAGATTACTGGCGTTCCCAAGGACCCTGAGCTTGTGAATATAAGTGTTATTAGACATCTTAATACTGGAGAGACCTATACATACCTGGGTGTGCCTTAAAGCCGCATTCAGGACGTAACATCAGTGAAGGAGTCTCTCCGAAGCAGATACAAGCATCTTCTTGGACAGATTTGGTCTTCCAATTTGTCGGCGTTGAACAACGTATCTGCGACTAACATGCTTGCCGTCCCGGTTCTACTCTACTCGTTTGGGGTGGTTCAATGGACGAAGAAGGTTAAGTTAATGGTTCTTAAGCAGCTTCGGCTGATTCAAATCGAAGGCTATAACCAACGATGGATCAAAAGACCAAAAGACGCTTGCATAAACTGAACAAGAAGTTTCGATTGACTACATAATATCTGGTAGACCGTTAACGGATAGGGTTTGAAATTTCGCCTAAGAACTGAGGATCTCTCATAACACACTGAACAAGTCAAAGGTGCTTGACCAAGCAGCATATTGTTGACAAAGTACGTGTTTTATCTGGTGCAAGGAGAACAATACAGAAGAGGGAGAGCTGGGTCAGGGAGAATGAAAAGATTATTGATGACCCATCACGCCTCTTCAGTGGTCTCCCTGTTTTTGTACAAAATTCACCCAAGTCCAATAAAGTAGAGACTTTCTGGAGGGAAATATACAACATCCCAAAAAACACTGAAGTTGAAAGAAGATACTAACGTTATCATCAGCTTCACGAATTATTGCGCCAATGTCATAGCATCTGAAGAGGAATGCCCACCAATCACTGACGAAAAGGTGAAAAAAGTATTCAGGGGCATGAAGAACTTTTCACTGCAGGACCAGATAGTACGAAGAACCATTGGTGGAAGAAGTTTACTTCTACGCGCTAACATCTGACCAGCATCTTCACATCATACTTAAAGTCGGATACTGCAGTGGCTGCTGTTAAGACGCACTATACTCCTACCGGAAAAGGCAACTTATCCAACCTAGTGAATTACATGGCAATAACTTGTTTGAACGTGCGGTATAAGATCTTGACAGCTATCCTAAAATACAGATTGTTCAAAGCATTGAGCCTGCGTGGAGAGAGGTGTACGAACAACGTGGCTCGAAAGGAGTTGTAGTGGGCTGCCGAGAAAATCTGCTAATTAACAAGTGCGTCTGCTAAGGTGCTGCAGCCCATCAGCCTGACCTATCAATTGCCCGGATTCTCTACCGAAAAGCTTTGGAATAAACCTCACATAGACTTATCATCCTTCTGTTGGCACGCTTGAAGGTTCATCCACACATAGTGGAATGCATAGAGATATGGATGCCCCTTCGAATCACTAGATTTGATATCTCATTTCGAAATTATTGTGTGACAACGAGAAACGTCACCTTTTAGAGGGCCATCTTGCAGGATGATACCATGAGCCCTCTGCTCTTTTGTATCACACTTCTGCCTCTATCTCTTGCACTACGCAATTCTTCTGGATAGTTCCGTGCCGATACTAATCATCTCGAGCGTAAGGTCACTTATGTATTTTACATGGATGACCTGAAGATCTATGCCTCTGGTGCAATCAAACTTCAACTTGCTTTAAATATCGTGAAGGAGTAGTATGGCAATAGGAATACGGGAACACTTACCGACCGAGCAGGTTCTGTTCCATGCTAAGTTACCGGCAGACGGTAAGTGGCCTCGGTCGGTATTGCAGATTTCTAATGTACTAACAGATGGCGCCACCGTCGCAAGTCACTGGCATTTAGTATCACCACCAGTCGGTAATACAGATTTTGAATGTACCAACAGATGGCGCCACCGTCGCAAGTTAATGGCAGTCGATATTACCATCAGTCGGTAATGCAGATTTCCAATGTACCAACAGATTGCGCCACCGTCGCAAGTTACCGACAGTCGGTATTACCATCAGTCGATATTACCATCAGTCGGTAATGCAGATTTCTGGCATGCATTTAGCCTCGGTCGATATGTCAGGGTTCTACCTTACCGACCTTGAGCTACAGCCTTGAGATTCTCTCGACTTTATAAAAATGTTATACAATGATGACACCCCTACGCCACCATTTGTTCTTATATTTTTTATAGTAAAAGTGGTAAAACTAACCCCTCTCCTCTTATTCCTAATTTTATGTATCAATAAACCCTTCTTGAATAATGTTTCCTACATCCTAATTTTGAATATTCGCGCGCTTTATCTAATCCGTGAACAGTGCCACTAGAGTCTCCTTACACACAGAAATAAGTTTCATGTTTCCTTGTCTTCGGCGCATGCACAATAAAATATATTTTCTTTGCGCAGTCTCTAAATTAAAGCGGGAGGAGTGATGAGTTTTAAAACTGTGACTTGACAGAGCTCGTGTCTGAGAGATGGACTACGAACTAAAGGTAAGTGCCTTAAATATTTTGCATGTCGATTCACTGTAGTGTAGATTTTTTTTTTGCATGTTGCTTTTATTTTGTATGTCGCTTTGCTTTAGTGTATTTTTATAATTCCTAAACTAATATATATATTCATTTAATTAATGTGGACAACAGATGCAGCTACAGTCACAAGTTACCGGCAGTCGATAATGGAGCCAACAGATGGCGCTACCGTCGCAAGTCGGGTATTACCCATGGTCGGTAATACAGATTTCTAATGTGGACAACCGATGGAGCTACAGTCGCAATTTACCGGCAGTCGATAATGCAGATTCCTAATGAATCTAACAAATGACGCTATCATCGCAAGTCGGTAATGCAGATTCCTAATGTGGCCAACAGATGAAGCCACTAGCAGCAGACTGTACATTATCTTGCACCACTTGCCGACCGATTTCACCACTGTCACAAGTCGATAATTAGCATTGTGCAAAACGAGTGTAGCTTGGTGGTTAGATTTTCTCAAAGATGTGACGCATGCGCAATAGAATATATCTATACTTCAACTATACTTTAACTATACTTTAACTGTACTTTAACTGTACTTTACCTATAACTTAACTATACTTTAACTATACTTTAACTATAACTTAACTATACTTTAACTATACTCTAACAATACTTTAACTATAACTTAACTATACTTTAACTTTACTTTAACTATAACTTAACTGCACTTTAACTATATATTAATATTATGTCAACTATAACTTAACTATAGTTTAACGTTAATTTAACTATAATTTATGCTTAGCTTTCTTTGCATATTTTTTATGCTCAGCTTAATTTACTTATGTATATGATAGCATACTTTAATCTAATTATAGTAAATAAGAAAGACAGTACTATATATTCATCATAACATGATTTATTAAGTCATCTTATATATACAGTTTAAGATACATGCTTAAATTCTATATTATTAAAAGGTCCGCCAATATATCGCAGATAAAGCTGCTTCGAAGAAGCAGCTTCCTGCATCTCTTCCAGGGTCCCATCTTCGAAAACTTTCAGGAGCCTTGAAGGTAAAAATGTGCTGAATGTATCATCCAACTCAACAATGATTTTGGCGCCATATTTGGTTTGATTCTTCAGGATCTTCGTCACAAGATATCTATGTCTAGGAGTCAACTCGGACAACGGCTTCGTTGGCAGGAATCCCTCCATGCGGCCAACGGCGTTGATTTTCTTGAGATCCATACTCCTGATGATGAAGCGCCAGAGGTTATTCTCTAGTTGAAGCTTCAGTCAACCTCGGAGACGTTGGAATGAAGAAAGTAGCTCAGAAACCCTGCTTATACAGGTAGTTGCCCCCACTATTCATCTCCCCCACTCTTCACCTCTCCCATTCTAATTTAGAGACTGCGCAAAGAAAATATATTCTATTGCGCATGCGCCAAAGACAAGAAAGGAGAAAACTTATATTTATGAAAAAATTGAAAGTGTCTTAAGTATTTTAATTAAACTAAGTTAAAAATAATTAAACTGAGTTAAAATAATCAAACAATCTTAAATATAATAGGATAGGAAGTATATTCACATATTTCTTTCCATTTAGTAACATTTATGCAGCGAAAAAAAAACCTAATCTAGTTTTACAAAAATAATCTTAACCTAGTTTTTTAAATATAGAGTTCACATTGATTATAAAAATCTGTAAGTGTAGTGTTGTCAACTTCATCTACACTTGTCGATACATTCGTTATTGCTGATTTATTCAACATCCATTTTCTGAGAATCATGACATTATTCACTGCACAATTGTCACTGTGTTGAGTATGGTGTGAGCATACAGCCATTCTTGATTTTAAATTAAGTTCTTTTATAGAAGGGCAGCTAAAATCTTCCAGATTTTGTACATTGCATACATATTTTTCTATCCATCTTTTCTTTTCTAAACCTTTTACATATACAGTACGTGCACTTGCTAAGATATCTCGAAGTATGAGTCTTAATTCTTCATAGGGTACGTCACCAGCAGTCCAGTTCATTCCATGGTAATTGTAGACTAGCCATAGATTTTCACTCTTGTATCGTGCAGGTAGTGAACTCCAGTTGCAGGGTGGTTCGAAGAGAAAGACTAGTAGTTGAGCATCATCCTGGAGGGGGAGAATGGCCAATTCCTTAAAGACGAAGTCGTTATATGGTCTCTTGAAGCCTTGAACATCCACAACGTAGTCCATCTTGACTGAAATTGATTTTTCTAGCCAGAATCAGCTCTTTTATACCTTGCTGACACTCTTCCCCTCCATTCAGCATTACCCCCACCACCTCACAGCTTCTTCACCACACCACTGATCGGTTGGTATTGGACAATGCGATCATGTAAGATCAGGCAATAGGCTGATGTGTTAGCAGGAAAATTGGTACTTGATTCAATTTCTATTCGCACATCCACTGAAGCCTGTTTAAGAAACTCATTTTGTTTTGAGCAATCAATAACAATTAGTGGAGCATATTTTTTGAAGGTCTCTTTCTTTAGTGGAGGTTCAGGCTCTTTTCCATAATAATATGAAGATTGAAAATTAGCATACATGTCATACAATAGAAAAAATTGATTTTGATCAAAGTTCAGATTTGAATTACCGTATGGATAATATTGGGAATTCAAGAAGAGTTTTACATTTGTGATGCTGCAATGATCGAAAATGATGGCATATTTTTTACGCTGATCTTTCCGATCTGTTTGAAAAGCCAGTATAATATATCGTTGTTTCTCTAACTGCGTTGCAGTTTTCACAGTCCACACGTGTTTCTGTGTAGCAGGAATTAGAGGATACTCATACATTTCCCACGATCGGAAATTCAGTGTTATGAGTGGATCCTTCTCAATAAATTTTAACAATTGTAGCTTGTGACGATCTACAGCAAATAAGTAGGGAACCATCCACTCCACTTTATTAAGTAAAATTTTGAATTCTTCAGGATTTTCTCGTGTACTTTGCATCACAGCATTCAAGTCAGTATGTGATCTCGTTAAGATGAGTTCATGTTCCGCATTCACAATGATCTTTCGATAATCTTCAGCAAAGCCGTGGATCATGCTGAGTGGTATGGTTACATCAAAGTATCCATCTTCATTTATAATCTTGGCAGTTAAATCTGCATCAGGCCAGCCTGCATTCTCAGCAAAATTAAGCTGAGTGGGAGTTAGAGAAACGTATCCCTTCATAGTACTGGTAAGTTCGACATTTTTGCATCGGTCAATCTCAATACCATTCAATTCATAACGAATTTCATCAAATAAAAAACAGATGGCATTGCCAGCCAAATTTGTAACTGTCACATTAGTTCCATCGGATTTGACAAGTCTTCCATGTATATGCAATGAGCTTTTACTTGGAAGAATGTACAAATCTTGATGTTGCATTGCAATTCGAATCTCATCACTGTTGTTCACTGATGACGAAGCATAAGGTTGATGAGAATGAATCTCATAGTGTGCTGAAGATTCATCATAGCTAACTGGAGCTAGAATATTCAGTATTTCTTCCATTTTCATAGCATCGGCAAAAAAAAAATAAATATATAAATTAATGCTCGCCTTTTCTGCATTCTTGACAAGGTATCACTCTGCGACCTAGTTCCTTCACAATGCGCACTCTCTGAGATGTTAGCCTCTTGCGAGCTGATTGAAGACTGATTATTTTCTTGCATGGTGGCTTGCTTATATAACTTCCGCCCACTTTACGATTATAAATAAAACCCATCACATTGATTTGACGTGCAATCAAATCGTTATAGTCTCTCCTCGAAAGTTTACCAAGTCTCCGTTTTGATCCACTATGCGGAGCTGAATATGATGTATTGTCTTCATGGCGATCGGAAGGTAAATGACGTGTGATGGTACTTCTACGATCTTATATCCTGGTGGGACAGTTGGAAAGAATTCATGAATCGTGTGAGCTTTGCGATTGTTAATGTATGCTTCAGTTATTCTATTACACTCAACTCTAAGATCATTGACCTTAAGAATGGCTACTGGTAGATCTGATGTATGCAGTTTGTTAGCCAGAAGAACACGTGGTTCAAATCCTAACAATTGACCAATAGAATCTTTAGGTTGAAAATTAACTTCAAGAGTGCTTTTGATTTCACTGCGCAAAGTATTTTTGTTAGGCTTGATACTTATTATCATATCTTTAATTTCTAGATTTTTTTGCACATAGTTCTCAATTTCTCCACTGCTACTTGGTACTATTACAACAGAATAGTTTTCATTCGCTAGAGACATCTGTATATATTTTTCAATATCTTCAATTTCATAGCTGCCAGGGGGTATGGTCGCCACGTGATCACCAATGTAAAATTTATTGTTTCCATCATCAACGTTAGGAATTGAATTAAATGTGTATAATTCAACGAGACCGAGAGCATAGTTCTTATTTGATGAGAGCTCTATTGGTGGGAAGTATTCAGCTTCAAGCACTGATGAGTTGCCTGAAATAGTGAGAGTGAATGATTCATCCATGATGATGTCTTCCTGTATACTGATTCCTTATAGGCAGTTACTTGTTCTTATATAGTAGAGAATATTTGCTCGGTACACTGAGCTGCCCACACAAGAATTTAAGGCATAAATGGCCACACTCAAATGTATTATATTCTTGATATCTTTCATGATTGTATTTTATGAAGCTACCAGCACCGAGATACTTGAAAAAAACAGACGGTGGTTGAAGATTACCGAAACTGTCAAAGTATAATGTTTCATTATTACTCTTTTTATATGCTACCCAATGCGTTCCAGAGCCTTCTTTATCATCAAGGTTAATGATAGCTGACTCATAACGATGAGGTCCTCTTTTAGGCAATTCATTTCGCATAAAGACTCCGCGAAAATGGGGAATCTTTACAGTCTTGGCATACTTGAGCAAATCAAAATCGGTTAGTGCTCGTCGTGGTAGCTTCACTATAAGTTTTTTGACATTCGTTTTTGCTTTATTCCTTGACCTTGTTGATAGGGCTTTATGTGAAGACCTAACCCCTTTCTGTGAGGTTTCAAGTGTAGCCCTTTACCAAGAGCTACTTCCTCCATTTTTTTATTATGGCGATGAGCTTCTGATAGCTGCTTTTTTGCTGTGCTTGCGTCATTCACAGCCTTTGCCACGCCAGCTGCTCCACCAGCAAGAGCGCCAAGTGCGCTAAGTCCAGCGAAAATTGGAATTAGAGGTAAAACACCGCCAACTTTCGAGGGTATAGGTAGAATACGAGGTGCTCACACCTGACGTCTACCACCCGCTTTTTTAACAGCTTTTTTAGCACTCTCTACAGCAGCCTTCTTCTTCTTTATTCTTCTTCCTCAGTCCCATACCCAGCTTTGATTTAGCATTTATGATGTTAGTTATAGCTACTGCAGCTGCTTTTTCACCAAAACCAGAGTCTTTAGGAAAGATTCGTTGCTACGCTTTGTCAGCTAGTGTTCGATCAGCAGCGTTTCTTACTTCAATATTCTCACGATTTTTCGAATAGGCAATATCGTGCTCCTTGCAAGCAGCGTCCAGTGGATTTATACCGGGATCACCTCGTTTCAATCGTTTAGCTAATTTAGTACCAGGTCCGCAGTACTGGTAGCCTGGTAAATGTAATTCAAAAGGTAATTTGTTGATAATACTATTAACCAAGCCTTTACCACAGCGTTTCATAACATTCTCTCTACGATGTATAATCATTCCTAACTCTACGAAGGTTAGTAAGGGACTGATTCGAAGCTTATATATGCTCGGTATTTATAGCCCGAGCAGCAGTCGAGATCAAGATGCGGTTCGAGAAACAACGTTTTAAACTTCCGATCGTGAATATAGACACCCTAGTTCAGCGTGAGCAGGAGAGAGTGAAACGTCCCGGTAGTCTGCTGTCAGACAGCATTCGTCCTGTTTTTTGTGGACCATCCAATTGTGGTAAAACAAATTCACTGCAAGACAATGTTAGAGCCTTCTTCTGCATGGGAAGACATGTGAATGTTGATAGTTTTTATCTTTGTCAAACATATGCTCGAGTCCCCAAACAATTAGTTAGAGACTATACCAATTTATTAGTTCTTTTTAAGCAAGATGAGATAAATCTCAAACATATTTATAATGATCAGGTAAATACAGATATGATGTACACCAAGTTTCGAGATTTGTGCTCAACATGCTGGAACACTGACAAATATGGATTTATAGTTATTGATAAAGGTAGGAATTTAAATGAGGGTAGATAAGGAAAAGGATTTGACTGCTTTGTTATTTTATAAATACAAGAGATTGTACTAAAATAAAGTTAGTTTTGTTTGAGACATCGAAGCGCCAACATGTCTCATAAAGAGAAAGAAGTACTGCGTCAAATAACAAAAGCTAGTGATGCAATTCGACGGAAACATCGTATGCTCAAATTAGGAAAAGAAGCTGCTGAAAATATATTGAATACAACCTTCAAACCTATAGTTACACCACTAAAAAAACTGCTAAACATGTCTGTCAAGCCTGAATTTAAGAATGAAATTAAAAAAGATGATGAAAATGATGATGGTGATGATGAAGAAAATGATGATATATCTTTTATGACTGCTGATGGGGATGATCGAGAGCATGATACAACTATGGTTCAGAAAGATGTTGATGATGAACCTACTCAAAATTATGAAAATCTAACGAAAAAGTTCCTCTTTTCGTCAAATCGCAATAGGAAACAATGTTTGGATATGATCTATGGAGTCCGTAAGCTTAAGGATGGATCCCTTATGATTGGTGATACTGCGATAAGTTTTGAAAATCAACATGTCAAAATTGGTGATAAACGCTATCTGATAAGCAGTGGATTGTTAGAACTTTTGTTTAAACAAAAACCTGAAGAAGCTTATGTGAATCCTGATGATTATCGCAAAACTTTTTCCCAATAAAGAGTCGACAAAAAGACGATCAACCAATGGTAAATCGTTAAAAAATCAATCAAACAATGGTAGGTCATTAAAAAGTAAATCAATCAGAAGTAAGGATTCACTACCTCACTTCATGATTGCAAGGCAAGATTCAAGGCCAGACTATATCCACTGGGATGATCCTAATGAGTTAGTCGATCGTCTTCAACTACTCATGGGGTCTCAAGCAGCTGGAAATCCTAGTCACAATAATGAAATTATCTCCATCATTGAGGAATTACGAGAGGCTCAAATCATATATTAGGAGAGTTCAGCTGATTATAGCATCAGTATTAAAATGAGCATTGACGTGTTCGGACATCCTCTGAACCGGGCTGTTTCAGCAAGTCGTGGGCCTGCTGGAGCTCCTGGTATTGGTTTCAAGGTCACTTCGGATGATAATTACGATATTGATAGAAAAAGACTCTGTAACGTTGAAGATGCTGGAGAACAATACGTTGCAGTTAATTTGAGACTTGTACAGCGTATTGTTCAAAGCGAAATACGAACTCTATATCAAGTTACATCATCTATACGTAATGAAATTGATAATAATCATATAATGATGCAAATTGTTGAAGAAAGGATCAACGATAAAATTAAGAATCTACAAATCGATACAGAACAAGAGTAATCACTTCGCAACGTTGAACTCATTGCTCAACTGACTGCGCGACTGAACGCACTAGAAAATGGACGCAAAGAAGCTGACAGTAGTCACAGAACTGCATAAACCTGCAAGAAGGAATTATTCACGGCGCCGTGTGATAATGCGTGGTATTGATGAGACCTGGCAGGCAGATTTGGTTGAAATGATCCTATATTCCCAAGTGACTAAAGGTTTCAAGTACTTGCTTACTGTTACAGATATATTTTCAAAATACGCCTGGGCTATTCCAGTGAAAAGCAAGACTGGAAAAGATATTACTGCTGCAATGAAATCTATACTGGTTCAGGGTCGAATCCCCCAGAAATTTCATATCGATAAGGGCAAAGAATTTTACAACTCACAATTTGAGAGCTTAATGCAATCATACAACATCAAACTGTATTCAACTTACAGCAATCCTAAAGCATCAATCATTGAAAGATTTAATCGAACACTCAAGAACATGTTGTGGCCTCAATTTAGTTTAAATGGTAAATATAAGTGGGTAGACACCTTGCCCACCCTTGTTTCCAAATATAATGATATGAAACATCGAACCATTGGCATGAAACCTAAGGATGTCACCGCTGATAATGAAGAAGAATGGATGCAACGTTTCTATGAACAAAGAAAAGTACCCATGAGACGAATAAAATTCAAAGTTGATGATAAAGTTCGAGTGAGCAAACTGAAAACTCTTTTTGAAAAGGGATACACTGCGAACTGGTCCACAGAAATATACACTGTAGACCAAGTCATGTCAACTGAACCAGTTACATATAAGCTCAAGGACTATCACAATCAACCAATTGCTGATGGCTTCTATCAAGGAGAGCTCCTCAAGGTCAAGTTACCTGACATTTATCTCATAGAGAAGGTTCTCAAGAAACGAGATAACAAAGTCTATGTAAAATGGCTTCGATTTGATTCTTCACACAATAGTTGGATAGATAAATCAGACATGTAAATTAACTTTAGGTTATAGTTAAGTTATGGTTAAAGTATAGTTCAGTTATAGTTAAAGTATAATTAAATTATAGTTAAAGTATAGTTAAATTATAGTTGAAGTATAGTTAAACTATAGTTAAAGTATAGTTAACTTATAGTTACAGTATAGTTATATTATAGTTAAAGTATAGTTAAGTTATAGTTAAAGTATAGTTAAAGTAATGTTAAGTTATAGCTAATGAATAGTTTAAGTAATGTTAAGGTATACTTAAAGTATAGTTAAGTTATAGTTCAAGTATAGTTAAGTTATAGTTGAAGTATAGGTAACTTATAGTTCATTTAACATTGAACTATTATTAAACTTATGTATCAACTAGATGTAAGGGTTTTTGAAAAAAATAAAGAAAACTATATGTACATATAATGTTGTTGTTTATTCCGATACCATCAATATATTTACAATGTTAGCTTACAATCTATACACACTCATTTCCTATCTACAATTTATTCACTATCCACATCCATTCTCTTATCTTCTAATGCCTTAATTCTATAGTGTCCCCATGCCAGAGTATCGGTACTGTCTGGCAAAAGGAACCTCTTGTCATCATAAGGACTTAATGCTATTTTACATTGTTTCAATGTTTCGACGTTGTGTAATCGCGATCTGATTACATATTGCGTCCTATTTTGCGTTTTGATATTTTGTAAGCAGTCAATGTAGTCGTTAAATTCTATATCTTTCTTGACTACACTAGCCTTTACGCCTTTCGCTTTCTTTAAAAAATCTTGGCCGTTGACTCGCACACTATACATTTTACTCCGCAAGCCAACAAACTCTGTTAAGATTTTACCGCTGCATTCGTCTTTCATAAGACCTAAATTCTTTTTGTTGGCTCGCGGAATACCATAGATGTTATTCAGAGGGTAGTCAGACGTGTCGAACTTGCGGATATCTTCTTTTATGTCCTCGTAAATATTTGGACATTTAACCTCATAAATAAAGCTTTCTGTGTCTGTATACAGCATCTTGAGATTACTACCGTACTTTGGCAACATGTAGGAGTTCTAACTTTATTTTGGTATACTTTAACATGGCATCCCAAGTCAAACCAGGAGTCATATAATAGTGTGCTGGATCCAGACCGTACACTTTCAGACACTCTTCTCGGAAATTTTCGAAGATATCCGCAAGTAACAACACGTCTGTTTTTATATATAAATCAACGTACTCGCCAAGATTTTTACAATTAAACTCAAACCATACACGTTGCGCATGCGCATAGTCTTCATCAGATATATGGGTATCATTTAGAGTACTATAAAATTGTTCTTTCTGTGGCAATTGTGTCTCCAATAGTTTTGCTCTCGAGTCTAAGTACTCGTAAGGCAATACACCTTTACGTGTGAGCAATTGAATTTTTTCCCGACTTATATTGGAGAACACGGAATTTACAATTTCATAGGTTTTTAGGTACGAGGCTAGTTTTCATAATGATGACGCCATAAATCTAAATGAGTCAATGAAGCGCAATTTGATCTCACTCCCCTTGACGTGTTTCGTGAAAGAAATATATCTTTCTTTGTTCAAGGGGAGAAGGTCAACTTTACCTTCAAATCCTATACAAATTTCACGAATTATAAAGTGTGCGTCATAGCCAGTGAGATTATGGAACACCACAGGTATGATTCGAGAATCTTGATAGTTTATGTTACAATCTTGATGGGCCGGCCCTCTATATTTACCCGTTAAATGGCAGTGATCGCGAACTTTTGTTTCACCCGGTGCTATTTCCTTCTCGCAAATGTGGCACACTGTCGTTTCCCTGAAGGCAGACTTTTGCTCACGAGTGAGATCATCCATAGGAATTGGGCATAGGAAGACGGTTTCAACGTCTTCAGTCCAGGGAATGAAGGATTTTTTCACCACAAAATTTTAGAATGAAAACGAGGTATGCCATCATGTAGTGTTGATGCCTGGGATGAAGGCTCATATGTTTGCAGGCAAAAATCTGTTTTTATAAGGAATTGCGCAATGTTCACAGTTGGCGAAATCATGTTTTTGGGAGATTGCGATGAAGGTATTGATTTGCGAAAAAAAAGTTCAATTATAAATTGAAGGTCTTGGAAAGATCTTTAATTTGGTAGGTCGCACATTGAATTTGTTTAATTTGTTCCCTCACAAAGTAATAAAAACCGGCAAAAATTGACGTTTTGCAAAATCTAGTTATTATTGCAAAAAGTGTATGCACATCTGTTAAAGTCCCTGAAAATATGTGGTTTGGTAAGCTGAAAGTATATTCAAAATTGAAGCTCGAAATAATAAATAGTTTATGAGAAAAGCTATTTGTTTATAAATAAGGTACCGTTGTTGCTGTGGGGCTAACTTTTTTTAAGGCGGGCGCAAAGCCATAGAAATGGACAAATTTCAATCCTGGAGAGTTATAGTGTCATGTACGCTTAGCAGCTAATCGATTTTAGAGCACTAAGTAGGTTAAAAATTACTGCAAAAGAATAGTACGTTTTTGTCTCGTAAACAAATGAAATAACTTCTGTACTTTTCATCCTAAATAATCGCGGTTACAGTCACTCGAACCTTACAATGTGTGCATGATTTTAGGATGAAAATTTTTTCTGTACGTTAATTGGGGGGGGGGGGGGGGTTAATTTTTTTTTTTATAACAATTATTGCTGTCGTAGTTTTAAAGATACACAGCTAAAATTGGTAAATAGTAATAACTGGTTACTGATACTGATTGTAATATAATTGTCAAAAAAATCAGTTGCGAAAATACTGTTTCGAATAGCGGTTTATTTATGACCAAGGTCGGTCGCAGTGTATGGCGGCGGAGTGGGGGAATCTGCTTCTGCCTGGTAGACGCTGGCGCTGAAATTGAATTCGTGCGTTCAATATGCAACAATTGGAAAAATCTCATGAATGAATGGACGTATCGAGATGTTTTTTTTTTAATTTCGGCTAACTTTTTGCGCTGATTACAAATTTTGCGTTTAAAGCTCAGAAAAAGCACGTCTTTTGCTTAAAAGGTAATGTTACTTTTTTATATTTTCACAAATTGTACAATTGCTGGCATAATTCTTCGATGTAATGTAATCAGCATTTAATTATTTTCAAGTTTATTCAATAACGTTACAAAAAATGTGTACTGAATGCAACATTTGATTTTCAATGAACTCAGGGAATGTCGTTTTCATGAAATTTAATGGAGTAAATTTTCGATTGGTAAGCTTTTCCGTATCCCCAAATTTGCCCCGCATCAAGTTTGAAGATTTCTATTGAAATACAAGATATAGTAGCGCAGGTGGAATGTCGAATAGTCACAGGTATGTACTTCTTTTGTATTTACATTATCTACGAAGGTGCACATAGCACCTGCTGTATGATTCACGATGGTCACTCTGTCAGTTTCGTCTAAGGACCAACACTGCGTACATCGTGTACTTTCTTAAGCAAAAAGTTAAAGGACGCGAATTGTTGCAAAATTTCCAGTTTGTGATAAAACTCTGGAGTTAATGCGCGATTTCCTGTGATAAGTGTAGTGTGTCAAGTCGTACCCAACAGTTTG
>CAKNXH010063266.1:29096-48534 GCA_932178445.1 Andricus quercusramuli
TATATTTTATTGCAAATTCTGTTTTTTTTTGTTGAAATATTTGGTTCAACATTAATTTTTTCCGTTGGAAGTCCATCATTTTCGTCAAAAGCTAATTTTTGTTTTGTTTCAAACTCCGTTTTTTTCTACTGCAGAATTATTTTTTTAAACTGAAAATTTAACTACTGCATTTTTTTATTGAATTTACCTTTTTGAAAATTCACTTATTTCGTTGAAAACTCGCCTTTTTTGGTTGAAAAAATTCAACTCTTTTGCTGAAAATTATTTTTGAAAATTTCAAATCTTACACTTCTCTTTGGGAAATAATTTTTTTTAACTGAAGATCCCTCACTTTGACAAAAAGCTGAGAGAGTGAGAACAAAATTTTTCACCTCCTGAAAATTTAGGGGACTGTTTCTTCCCAAAATGTAATTTTCACTCACAACTACAAATGAAGAACTTGATTTCTTTCAATAAGCCCTACTTTAGAACAGTGCAAATGCTACAATCTATTGGATTACTTGTCTTGAACGTTTTATACATTAATGTCTTGTTTAGGTTTAATAATTTTCGAGGATGGCAGCTATTGAAGAGGACGGTACTTGTCTAATTTGCGAGAAGGAATTGTTATCGGAAAATGCCCGTACTATTGGGCGTCGTGCAATACAATCTCTCATTCAAGCCAGTCGCGAGAGGAAGGATAAGAAGCACCTGCGACTAAAACAATTGGAATCCCTGAACATCCATAAGACATGCAATATTTCCTACATAAGGAAAGGAAATGTTGAAGCGGCAAGGAAAGTAGCCATGGAATCAGTTTTGAAAGAAAGGCGAATCAGTTCAGAAGGAAGTAAGTTTGACTTTTCAAAGTTTTGTTTTATTTGCGGAAATCATGCGAATGGTAATTTTGTGCAATATCCAATAAGTTTAGTGAAAAATCCAGAAACTAGAGTTCTCATGTTAGAGGAACTTGCACAACGACCAAAAAATGATTTCAATAATGCCCTGTATTATCGGTTAACGTTCGTTGATGATTTGTGCGACAGGCAAGCTAGGTCTCATAACATTTGTTATAAGAAATTTTTCAATTATCGCCGTTCTGCTCCTGTGGGACGTCCGCTAGGTGAAAGTATGAGTGCAGCCTTGTCGTATGTGATTAACTATATAGTTGATAATGCAGACGAATGTCAATTTTCACTGAAAGAAATCCTTGACAATTTCAAGGGGGAAATGCCAGAAATGTACAGGCTCAGAGAAAAATTGCAAGAACATTTCGAGGATGACATTATAACTTACGCTGTTCGAAACGATGTTATAATTTGTTTCCGAGATGCGCAAGAGCAACTTCTTAATGATCTCTGGTATGAAAAGCGAGCCAAGAGCGAACAAGAAGAACGTGCTAGAATTGTTGAAATGGCTGCTAATATTATTTTACAGGATATTCGTGCCCAATGTTATGACACCAAAAATTATAAAGCTCCCAGTAGTTTTTTACATGATGTATTGCTAGATATTCCACCATCTTTAAAACTTTTTTTAGATATCCTTGTAAAATCTCATAAAAGATACGAAAGGAATGAACAATATAATATAAAATTGTGCAATAGGGTCACCACTTTCGCTCATATCTTAATTTCATCAGTTAGACCGCGAACCTTTTTATCTCCGGTAATGTTAGGACTTTCATCTTTATTGCATAAAAAACACGCTTCAAAGAGTCTCATAGAAGCACTTTCATTCTTAGGGTTGTGTGCATCATACAAAGAAACTTCACTCTTTGAGGCGTCAATTGTAAACGACCTAGATCATTGGAGTTTGCTAACTGACCTTTTTGTGCAATTTATTTTCGACAATGCTGATCATAACACGAACACGGTAGATGGACGTAATACATTCCATGCCATGGGCGGCATTATGTGTGTCACTCCGTCTACAGCTGTAAAATCGAATCAATCTATTGTCAGATTGAGTAAATTGCCCTCAAAAGATGAAATCGCTAAATATGGTTTCACACCTTTGCAACATTTTGGAAGAGGGATGTCCTTAGGTTTGAATAGCATTACTGTGAAAGATTTAAATGTTGAAAGTCCTCTTTCAAACGACATTGAAATTGCATGTTCAGATTTGTTGTGGTTTTATGGTAAGCACAGTGAACCTTTGAAGTGTCCAGGCTGGGGAGGATTCATGGAGAGTTATCACGAATCTAAAGATTTTTGTATATCCAAAGTTACACCTCTGCCATTTGTGAATAATCCACCCAGCAATTACGATACGATTTTCACAGTTCTGCTTGAAGCCGCATCTAAATGTCAAGCAGTTGGTCAAAAACATTGTTTTGTGACTTTCGACCAACCCTTGTACTGGAAAGCTCGGGAAATTATAGCTTCTATTGACAGTGATGAACATAATATACGGTCCGTTATAGTTCGTCTTGGCGGGTTTCATGCGTTAATGTCATTTTACGGAACAGTCGGCTTCTTAATGGAAGGCAGTGGCTTGAAGGAAGCTTTTTCTGAGATTTATGCAGAAACGTCGGCTGAGAAAGCTTTGACGGGGCATGCTTTCTCCAGAGCGGTCAGAGGACATATTATCATACAATTAGCTTTAGCTAACCTCATAATTGAATCCTTAGATCTGAACGAAACAGAAGTGCAGCTGTTGGACACTATTTTCAGTAAAATCGGAGAGAAAGATTTTGAACAATTACTTAGCAATGATTCATTCATGAAAATTAAAAATAAATTTGTCACTCGTCTATAAAATTTGAAAGAAAACGGTGCAACAGCTCAGCTCTGGCTTCAGTATTTCAGAATGGTCCTCATCGCCAAAAAATTCATTGAGGCTGAACGCTCTGGCAATTGGGAGCTGCACCTGCAATGCATACAATTGATGATCCCATATTATTATGCAAGCGGTCATCATTTGTACGCAAAGTCAGCCCAGCTGTATCTACAAGATATGCTGGAGCTAAAATCGAAAATGGACAGCGTTGAGTACGAAAAGTTTTGTACGTCGGGATTTTTTACGATCCGGCGAACTCACAAATTTTGGTCGGGTGTTTGGTCGGACATGACAATTGAACAAGTCTTGATGAGGGCTATGAAGAGCAGTGGTGGCTTGATTCACGGTCGCGGAATCACGGATAGTGTTGTAGCGAAATGGATACTGTCGACCATTGTCCTAACTGAAGTATGCAACGAAATGGAAAATTTTTGCAACGTTTCCTATGCAACTTCTGAGCAGCATGTTGATGCTAGTTTCGCGAATTTCCAGAGATGCTGCGGACTTGCTTAAAGTAATGGCTTTTTTTAAAGCGCATGATCCATTCCCAGAAACAGATTGCATCATGTCAATATTTTCAGGTGTTGTAGGAGATGAAAATATAAATTGTTACAAAGCCTTCGAAATAGGTACCAATCTGCAAAAAAAAAACTTCGGGGAAAAATTTGGTTCTCTTAAATTTCAAAGAAAAAACAAAGTTTTGTCACTGAGAGCAGTCAATTCCGTAATTAAACTTTCAGATGAAATTTTGGAAATTAACCCGCTTCTCATTTTCCAAAGAATTTCTTTAAACATTGAACAAAAAGATGACATGAAAAAGTATCTGCAGCATGAGCTTGCGCCTTTTCCCCTCTCTCTTTTTGATGAAGGAGGAATGCGGAAAACACAAAAAGCAGTATTTTACGACAGTTTTCAGCGTCTTGAGGAAATTCCCCCAATTCAAAACATCATGCATGTTGTCGATGGCGGATTTCTTTTGCACAGAGTTACCTGGCATCAGAATGACAGTATCCAGCAAATTTTGGGACAGTATGTATCTTTCGTGAAGAAGAATTATTCCGCGAAAAGTTTTGTTGTTTTTGATGGATATCCTGATGAAAGCACTTCTTCCGGAACTAAATCTTGTGAGAGATCACGACGTAAGATGAGAAATTTCGGACGTGAAATTATTTTTGACCCAAATACAAAAATTACTTTCTCTCAAGAAAAGTTTCTATCCAACGAAAAGAATAAAACGCGATTAATTACGTTCTTGTCCCAAGAACTGGAAGGAGCTGGTTATTGTACAAAACGTGCTGCAGAGGATGCAGATTTGTTAATTGTACAAACTGCCATTGAGCTCGCGCGAGAAGAAATCACTGTTAAAATTGTAGGACAGGATATCGATTTACTCGTTTTGCTGACTCAATTGGCGCCTGGAACAGGGAATATCCTGTTTGAAAAAGTAAACTCTGCCCGCACTGCAAACGATCTGTACGATGCAAACAGTTTCAAGTATGAGGACTTGAAAAATTTGGTTGCCTTCCTCCATGCTTTCACAGGCTGCGACAGTACTTCGTGCTTCTTTAGACAAGGGAAAAATAAACTACTCAAAGCTGTTAACAAAAGCACTCATTTGCAATCATTGGCAAGAAAATTTTACAATGCCAATGCAGACCCTACTGAAATTGCAGAAATTGCCAATGACATAATTGCTGCAATGTATTCCACAAAAGAAGAAAGCGCTACCTTGCAATAATTGCGCTTTTTGCATTTCCAAAAGTCTACTTTAAAAACAAGTTTTAAATTAGAAACTCTACCGCCCACTGCAGGTGCTGCCAAAGAACATTCGTTTAGAGTGTACCATCAACTTCAACAGTGGCTCGGAAATGCAAAAAATGCAACACAGTGGGGATGGAAACTGTCTGCAGGTGGATTGGTACCAGTTTTCAGTAGCGAACCCTTAATTCCTGAAGATATACTTAAAACTATAACTTGCAGATGCGAAAGTGGCTGTAAAAGAGCAACTTGCGGATGTCGAAAGCACGGTTTGCGCGGTTCTCATTTGTGTTTCAGTTGCCATGGTGAAACATGCACAAACGTAGACATGCCTCTTATCACAGATATCGATGCCAATGACTGTGACGAACTCGAAGAGGAAGAACCTCACTTTCTTAACAATGTAACTAATGAAAGCGACGATGAATTAGATATTACAATAAAGAGGCGTAGAATAAATTAGATTTGATTAGATTATATAGTAGATGACCACGCGAATTAACCTGGTTTTTGGGAAATTGATATAAACTACTTCATTAAATAAACAAAAAAAAACGCATGCTTAATTGACAAGTGGACTAGGCCCACTGGGGATCACCACGTAAAAAAAAAGCGCCTTTAACTCGACCTCCAGGGTGGTGCGGAACAGAGTTGATTAGGGATTTAATGTAAATGTACAGCGCAATCAACGTCGCAACGTAATCAGCAAGAATCGAGTAAGCTGTGCTTACAAAACAATCCTGTTACTGATTTTCTCTTGATCCTTAATTTCTCAATTTTTCCACAGAACGTTATGACCCAACTTTATTGAAAAACAAATGTTGCATTCAGTACACATTTTTTGTAACATTATTGAATAAACTTGAAAATAATTAAATGCTGATTACATTACATCGAAGAATCATGCCAGCAATTGTACAATTTTTGAAAATATAAAAAAGTAACATTACCTTTTAAGCATAAGACGTGCTTTTTCTGAGCTTTAAACGCAAAATTTATAATCAGCGCAAAAAGTTAGCCGAAATTAAAAAAAAAATCATCTCGATACGTCCATTCATTCATGAGATTTTTCCAATTGTTCCATTTTGAACGCACGAATTCAATTTCAGCGCCAGCGTCTACCAGGCGGAAGCAGATTCCCCCACTCCGCCGCCATACACTGCGACCGACCTTGGTCATAAATAAACCGCTATTCGAAACAGTATTTTCGCAACTGATTTTTTTGACAATTATATTACAATCAGTATCAGTAACCAGTTATTACTATTTACCAATTTTAGCTGTGTATCTTGAAAACTACGACTGCAATAATTGTTATAAACAAAAAAATTAACTCCCCCCCCAATTAACGTACTGAAAAAATTTTCATCCTAAAATCATGCACACATTGTAAGGTTCGAGTGACTGTAACCGCGATTATTTAGGATGAAAAGTACAGAAGTTATTTCATTTGTTTACGAGACAAAAACGTACTATTCTTTTGCAGTAATTTTTAACCTACTTAATGCTCTAAAATCGATTAGCTGCTAAGCGTACATGACACTATAACTCTCCAGGATTGAAATTTGTCCATTTCTATGGCTTTGCGCCCGCCTTAAAAAAAGTTAGCCCCACAGCAACAACGGTACCTTATTTATAAATAAATAGCTTTTCTCATAAACTATTTATTATTTCGAGCTTAAATTTTGAATATACTTTCAGCTCACCTAACCACACATTTTCAGGGACTTTAACAGATGTGCATACATCTTTCCAAGACCTTCAATTTATAATTGAACTTTTTTTTCGCAAATCAATACCTTCATCGCAATCTCCCAAAAACATGATTTCGCCAACTTTGAACATTGCGCAATTCCTTATAAAAACAGATTTCTGCCTGCAAACATATAAGCCTTCATCCCAGGCATCAATACTACATGATGGCATACCTCGTTTTCATTCTAAAATTTTGTGGTGAATAGGCACCTTTTTGATCTTCGTTCCCTGGACTACAATTCCTTGGCGAACCACTTTGCAGGGTCTACATCTTCAGGGCAGGAATGATAGTCAGACAGAGAATCGTCATAGCTGCATTTCAAATAATATCCTATACTGAAGATTTCATGGTGTTGGAAAACTTCAGTATAGGATTTATTTTCCTGCGGTTTCTCAGCCGGTTTAAGCAAACATTCACAGTCTGCATAGACTATGACTGGGACTTTTTATTTATTATTGTAATTTTTGAATTCTACAAAGTTATTGCCGGGTTTGGGTGAATTAATTTTGTAGTGGTTTAGGGTCTTACAATCTTCTTCGTGGGTGGACAATTTTTCTTCACTCGTAAAATAGTGGAGACATTTATCACAAATGTATTTTTTGCCATGGCCTTTGGATAGTTGCTCACTAACGAGATTAGACAGATATTTTATCCACACACAATGAAAGTTATAAAAATCTTGATCGTTGTTGTCGTAATCATCATCAAGACTCTCGTCAATATAATGGTCTTGAACATGAAGAAGGTTAACATGTTGTTCCCTCTTTTCAGATGTTAGATGTAGAGGGAAAACAGTATAATTAACCTTTCTTTTGTTCAGACCATACACGTTTGCAGAGACGTCATTTAGTTTTTCGAATTTTTGTATATCTTTGAGAGGTACGGGAAAGTTTATTCCACTGAAATCCAATTTATCTTTATACTTAGTATAGTTCTACACACGATGTACATTTTGTGAAGCTGGATACAACGCCGATAAAACTGCCCATTTGAAACATTCGTTGTCATTATTCTGTACATTGACGCAAGCATGTTTCTTTTTAATTGGTAGTGGTAAGTCGATATGAAGACTAGCTCGCATAGGGTTGTATTTGTTAATATTGATTTCTAATTTCATAATCGAGTGCAATTTTCATTCGGAATCAGTTTCTTGGAAATCTTCAAGTTTCTTCAGAATTGGTTGTTTCACTTTATCGTTGAACCAATCATCTAATACAGTCGTTGAATAAATTTCTCTAGCCTTAGACTGAAATGTTTTCAGTTCTATCTTTTCATCATCGTTGACAACTCTTTTAAATTTAGCACCTAATTCGGCGTACACTTTTATCGCTCCAAACTTCTTTAATGCGTCTATTATATACTTTTCAAATATAATGAACGCATCATCAAAGAACGCATTAATATCCTTATGAACTATATTTACAATTACTCCTGTTTGGAGCCGACGCTCAAACGCTGCGTCACAATCAACCCATCTTACACGAGTAGTGAGCGGATCTCTCACACCTTCACCTTGTACCAGTAATGCATCAAGGTGGACGCGCAGACATATAATTTGTTCGACGATATTTACAGATTTTTTTCGTTCAGCCGACGATATGCATATATTTCGATGTAAATTATTTGCACTTCTTAAAATATTATCACACTTATTTATCCAATGTTGGATGACGTCACATGCCCCATCTTTTCTTCCCAGTTTCTGAAGCAGGATCATAGCCTCCTCGATCATTGGGATGAGTTTAGCCCATTCGTCAATCAACGCTGAAGTCTTCATCTTGTTGTTGTTCGTACTACAGATCACCTAGGTAGATTCAATAATTCCTCAGCTTTTATAGACTAATCTATACCATGAGACTTGCATCGAGCGATGCGACGGAATGATCAGGCAGCATTTCTGCGGACCCTTTATAGGTCGCTGCCCCCACTTTTCACTACACCACTTTAATGCAGAGTCTGCGCAAAGAAGATATATTCTATTGTGCATGTATCACATCTTTGAGAAAATCTAACCACTGAGCTACACTTGTTGCACAATGTTAATTTAAATATTCTCTAAGAAAAAATACAAATAAGAGGGAAGGGGTTAGTTTTACCACTTTTACTATAAAAAATATAAGAAGAAATGGTGGCGTAGGGGTTTCATCATTCTATAACATTTTTATAAAGTCGAGGGAATCTCAAGGCTGTAGCTCAAGGACGGTAAGGTAGAACCCTGACGTATCGACCGAGGCTAAGTGCATGCCAGGAATCTGCATTACCGACTGATGGCAATACCGACTGTCGGTAACTTGCGGTGGTGGCGCCATCTGTTGGTACATTATAAATCTGCATTACCGACTGATGGTAATATCGACTGTCGGTAACTTGCGACGGTGGCGACATCTGTTAGTACATTAGAAATCTGCAATACCGACCGAGGCCACTTACCGACTGCCGGTAACTTAGCATGGAACAGAACCTGCTAGGTCGGTAAGTGTTCCCGTATTCCTATTGCCATACTACTTGAAGGGATATACAGGAGAGATTGGTATGGACTTTGGATTGGATGAATGTGCCAAGATTAATCTGAAGAAAGGGAAGATTACTCGCGTTCCCGTGGACTCTGAGCTTGCGGATATAAGTGTCATTAGACATCTTGACTCTAGAGAGACCTATCAATATCTGAGCATATCTCAAAGCTGCAATTGTGGGGACACGTTGCCCGAGAGTGTGCGGCAGAAGATCACAGCAAATGCTGCAGGAGATGCTTTAGAGAGGGCCATAAGGCGGCGGAGTGCCAGGATCTGGCAACACCCCGCACGCCGGCTACTTCCAGGGTAAATTAGTACTTGCAGAAGAAAAAGAAGCCCCAACCAAGATGTCGAAGGCCAACGCGCTCGACGAGCGGTATCAACGCTCTACTAAGGACGATGCGTACATCTTGGTTGGGACAAAAATGCCGACAGAGAAGACCAGAAGAAGCCCTAGTAGGGTAAGAAACGCCACCCGCTGAAGTAATGCGAAAGCGGTTCTGGGGGGCTTTCTGCCAAGGAGAAAGGGTCGTGGTTTTTAGTGAGCCCCTTAGTGACATCATTATAAAGACAAAGTTGATTTTGTATAATGTATACACGGTGTGCTTGAAAGGGGTTTCAATAGAATGTCTTGCAGCCTGGGGTTTTCTCAATGGATTTGATTCCTAGGCATCCCAGAAGTATTTTAAGCTCAAAACCAAAATCCGCGACCGGGTGCTTTTTAAAAAAAAGAAAGCGATTTTACTATCTAAATTTGCAGAACTGTGAGTTTGCGTTTGAAACTTTTGAAGTTCGCGTAGTTAACTCCTACGAGAGTAGGTGTATGTGAAGGTTTTTGGGATCGCTGATTACATACTCGTTATCAGATTCTCAAAATTAAATATGGCGGATCTACAATGGTGGCCTGAATGAAGTAATTAAATGCTAGTCCCTGTGAATATTTGTATTCTGTGGTTTTTAGGACCGCTGATAATGAATATGTTGCCAGTTTCAATAAGTTTCAATAATGGAGCTTGGAATTTTCTTTACGGGCTTGATTTTGTTGAATCAATATTTGCCCTAATATCACGGAACATTCCAGGAATGTTGCCGGAACGCATGTAACATATCCGCTGGTTGGGGAAGTTTCACTGGAACGTTCCAAACATAAATTACCGTTATTCTTATTATTATCAATAATTATCGCGTAAACCGTAAATGATAGGTTAACATCGTTGTCAGTTCATGATACGGATATCATATTATAGTGTAGTGCATGCGGTACTCAAAACTCAAAAATGACATCCATTTTTACCTATCTCTTACGGCTCACGAGATAATTGTTGTTAAAAATAAAAATAATATAAAGTTCCCCTCAGGCCCCAGTTTAACCTTCCTGGAACGTTTAGAATAATAAAGGTGATAAAATTAATTAGAAGATGTTAATATTGTTGGTGTACTGGTCCAAAAATTTTTTTTATCAGAAACTTCAACGTTTCGCCCTTCGACGAAGGGCCTCCTCAGTCGTATTAATATGTATCGCCTAGACACAGAAGACATCAAAAATATCACAGTGTATAAAAAACGAAGTAAAAATTTGTTTTCTTATGTAAATTCTCAACCATCTTAATGAATCATGTCAATATAAAGAAAAATTCCGAAGTAAAGTAAGATCCTGGAGCAAGTCATTTTAGCCGCCTTTTTGTTTAAAATTATAAAAAAATCTTCTAAAAACTGATGCAGTAGATGTTGAAAAATATAAAAAACAAAAATGAAATTACTTGAATACTGTTTTAGCATTATCAGGATGTTAATTAATATAAAAATATTGGTGGGCCATCACATTATCCTTTAGCCAAGCAAAAGAAAGTGACATTTCACAAATACAGAGAATTAATGTCGTATAGACAAGGTGGTTACAGAATAAATTTGATTCGCTGCTCAATGGTCTGTTGTGTGCGCATTATATATCATACGTCATACATGAGATAGGAAAACGGATTCTCTCTTATTATCTTATCGTAGCTATATAGTTTGTTTCTAGAGTAATTAAGTTAGATATTGCAATTTATATTAGGTTGAAATTAATTCTATGAACAGTAGTATGCTATAAAATCGACAGCTATTGGTGTTAATAATCAACAATGATTAGAATTATTAATTAAGTTTAAATATACACCACTCAGACCTTCGATGTCAGTCCTTTTTTTTACCGAAAATTTATTCTTCGCTATATGAAACATTTCTCTGAATAATCTTTGTTTTTTATTTACTTCAACACCTAGTATATTCACATGTTCAAAATCGTCGTGCCTGCAATCGTATTTGTGTTCATTCATTCTGGTATCAATATTTCTTTCCGATTGGCCAATATAATCACATTTGCAACCCATGCAGTTAACACCATAGATCATATGTGTCTTCAATCCCTTTTTTAACGTATCCTTACCGTTATTAAAACATTTAAAACCATCATGGTCAGAACGTAGAACGACTTTGAAATCCAATTTTTCGAACACTATTTTTAAATTATTACTGTACATTGCTGTATATGGTAATGTCAACAACTTTTGTCTATCATTTCAATTATTTTCGAAATTTGTGACGTTATTTGTACTAATAGTGTTATTACTTAATAATAATATATAATATAGATATAACGTTTCGAAAACATAATGTTTTTCTCACCAGGACAAATATTTCTCGAAGTTCATCAATATCTTTATTAAATACAGATTTCTATTCCTCTTCTTCTTTGCTTGTATAAATATATGACATAATTTTAGTTTTAATTAATATCATTCAAGTAAATTTTTTTTCAGGTTAAAAATTGTAATTGAAATATTTACCTTAAAAATCTTCCTTTTCTCGTTAAATTTTGTTTAAATTAATTGTTGTATTAAATATTCTGAAATTCGTGCTTTCAACTGTAGCAATTTCGTTAGTTTTGTTGAAATTAAGTCGGAAACATAACAATCGTTATGCTCCACTTTTGCGAAGAGAAATTGAGAAAGAGAGGAAGAGAAATCTTAACAAAGACAGAATTAGCAATGACGTATCATTAAATTAAATTATAAGGTGCTATAGTTTCTAAATGAATCTAATCACTGTATTAAATTGAAAGAGTTAGAAAATTAAACATTATCAACAATTTTGCAAATTGTTTTGAAATTGTTATTGATGATTAGTTAAGTGAATATAACAATAATGTAAAAAAATCTTTTTTTATTGAAAAAAAGCCGTCAATTTGAGATTTTTAAAATGCAAATAATTTTTTATTTTTTTATATATATTTTGTTTATTTTTTTTTTAAATTAAATTAGAGAATCCATAATTATATTATATATTGGACTATAATTATTAAGATCTGAAATTATATTCAAACAATTATTGCTGTTTTTCTTTATAAAAAACATTTCTGCTATTAATCCTTTATATTCATTAGGTTCATGATGTAAAACTATAACAGTATCCCAATCAATCAGATGTCCAGTTTCAACCTGATGTTTTGCTATGACTTTATGGTTTTTAGGATTTTGTCTGAAATTATCATGATGTTGCCTCATTCTTGTAGCAAGTAATCTACTAGTTTGAGCTACATAACATTTTTCACAATTCAAACATTGAATTTTATATACTGCATCAGTGAGTTGCAATTTATCTAATATATCTTTCCCTAATTTTGTGAATTTATCAAGTTTAGAGTCAATTCTAAAATTTGCTGTGATATTAAAATCATTTAAATTTTATTATTAATATGAGTTAGAACGAATTCTGTTGGATAATTATTTAAATATAAAGTTTTTTAAATAAATTCAATATTTGAACTATGAAATGATTCATGTGATAATTTTAAAGCTGTGTCAATAACATTTTTTACTATTGAAATTTTATGTTGTATTGGATGGTTTGAAAGATAATTTAAATATCTACCAGAATAAGTATTTTTACGAAACCAATCTGTAATGATATTACCTGAATCAGTTTTCATAACTTTAACATTTGTAAAATAAATAGAATTATTACTTTCAATTTCATGTGTAAATTTAAGTCTTGGATGATAAGAATTAAATTGATTCATAACGTAAAGTAGTTTGAGATAGGATAAATTTTCGAACTTAATTTGAGGTTAATAATAGAACAAAAATTTTGTGTCTTCTCTTTTCCGAAATTTATCCCTCACTTGGCGCAGCTGGGTCGGGGCCGCCAAGGTTCGATTGAATAAATTCACTATGAATGAAACATGTCAGGCGCCAGCTAGTCGACTCCCAACTAGCAAGGAAGCAATTGAAGCAAGCAAAACATAAGACTAATAAGCAGGAGACGAAATTAACAGAGGGGGATCCATTGGGGAGACCCAATAATAAGCAAAACTACGGATTCCAGAGATACATGATTTATGATGATTGAGTACTTGAATTGTCGAATATGATTTGAATTCCCTTCGTTGATATTAATTTATTACTTTATTCCTTTTCTTGTTATTCTTTCCATTCGTAATTTCGTCGATTTCAATAATTCCGCTCTTCGTTGAATTTTAAATTATCGGTGGCACAATGCCCGCAGATAGACTCCTCGCCAGTTACAATATATGGAACTCACTGCTCGGTCGGACGTCTGGCGAAAAGTGACGCTCCTGGCTTGCCTCGCGCTTGAGGTCCCGCCGAAAAACATCGCGCGCGACACGCACGTAGGTCCCAAGATCCCGTGCCTAGTACTCAAGCCACGGGACGACCAGAGACCTGACATACCGGCGAAATTCAAATTTGAAATGTGTCGACTTCAAAATGAGCATTCTCATCTTGACGTCCACGGGTATATGGTATTTGATGTGTTGAATTATTTGGTTTCAATTGATCTCCTGTCACACTCTCCCCCTTCAAACCGTAACGTCAAGGTGACAATACGACAACTGTGATTCTGAAAGGGAACAAATGATTAATAGTCATAATAAGACATCGCTCAGTACTCAATTCATCTAATATGGATTGTATGAAGTTGAATTTCATGTCCCGTAAATCAATTTTAACGGCATAAAATTGATACAAAATTTCGTTAAATAATATATCTCTGGAATCTCCTTAGCCAACATTTTGGTTAGGAAATTTGGTTTATTACTAAATAATGGAATACAAAACCATCAAACAATCAGTCGAACTATGAGTTGAAGCGATACCTCCTTGTTTCTAACAATACAAGGAGAACTAGGCTTCATTTATAATTAGTAGATTGACAAAATTCGTTAATTACGAAGAAAATGAGAAAATAATGAAAATAAAAGTGTTAATTTCAGTAATGTGATAATCACTGTCTAAAGACATAACTAACTTAGTGCCGATCTTGTCGAAAAGTCGTGCAGAACGGAGTCAAGGAAATGCTTATTTGTTTGCCCTCTTCTTGAATTTCTGTGGGACGATGACCTTGACCACTTCGCCGTCGTTTAGCTCTGGCCTCTCCTTCATGATGCCATCGAGACTTCTGTCGATTAGCGGAGCTGTCAGGGCACTGACCGCCAGTCTTTGTTTCGTCTCCGAGAGCTGCTTAGCGCTCTTGGCCTCTGTATTGGCTGGAACGGCCTCATCCTTGAATGCATTTTCCCTCAAGAGGAACCTCCTTAGTCGATTGGGGTAATCCTCAGCATCATCAAACTTCGCCTTTACCCTTCTCTTCAGTTCCTTCTTGCCCTCTCCGATCAAATAGCGGTGGTCAGTTGGAACCATCCAGGTGGGCCAGGTCGCTTAGTTTAGTCGAAACCAGTCGACGATGTCCCAATATCGGATATTGCAGTCGGGGCACTCTGGGCAGTAAAGCGCCAAATCGCGGGAGCAGCCCGCACACCTTCCCAAGGCCTGCTCGTGTTCGACACCATGCGGATAAATACAATCCCCAGCGTCGAACCCGTCAGCACCGCAGATTCGACAAAATCCAGGGCGGTAAGGCATCCTGCAGTCCTTGAAATGATGTTCTCTGGATCTACAATTGACGCAACCGACGATGTGCTGTTTTCCAACATAGGTCACATAGATCTGCGTTCCCCTATCGACCTTGTTGTATTCCATTTTCTTAATGAGGGTCTCAGCCCTTTTTCTGATCAAATCCTTGAGTAGAGTCTGACTGATGATCCTGCAGTCAGTCATGTAAAGGGGCTGTTGTTGTCCCCTAGGATTAATGAGGTGTGGAACACCCAGTTCTTGAAGGGCTTCCTTGAACTTAGGAATCTTGTCGAATGGCAGCGGTTGTACGGCCACCGATGGCGCAACAAGTGCTTTTGGGTCGTCAATCGACTTGCACTCTTTTCCCGCAGCAGTCGTTTTGTTCGAATGACCGGCAGACGGTATTCTGTTTCGACGAAGGTTCTCGGCGTGTAGCTGTGCAGGTGTGACTCTCGTCGGTTTCGTCAATTTCATTTCCATCGGAGGCAAGCTTCTGACCTCCCGGAGCAATTTTTCGATGTCCTTACTGGCTTTTGACTCTGCGGACGTCGAGGTAGCCCAGTTGAGGTCGCTTTTGCCAGCAAGAAAGCTGCAGGTCGAATCACAGCCAGTGTCTGTAAACTTCTTTGCTTCTTCGAGGACCTTGTGTAGCGGCAGAACTGATGTGTCAATAGACCTGTCATGCCCTGAAAAACCGACGGCACCCTCGTCTTCGTCGTTGTTTTTGTCAACGTTGACCTCCTCAGACTTTACAAGCCGTAATTCGGTCTCCATCTCCAGCCTGAGGTTCAATATTTGTTGTTCCAGCTCGGCCTGTTGTTTCCTCAACTCCAAGGTCCTTTGGAAGACCGGCGCCGGGGAATGGAGACCAGAGCTATGTGAGGAAGGGTTGGACATGTTGACGAACTGAGATGACGTCTCGGTGTCCTGACGTGAGGATCGACGATGATTCGCCTGTCCGCCTTGAGCTGAAAATATACACTACTTAGCGCGCAACGTTCGACGTGGAATCTTCAGATCAGCGACACAATATTTTCCCACTAATTTACCGGCTTTATCTGTCAATTCAACTGTAACTGGTCCACACACTCTATGAACGAACGCTGGTCCTGCAAACTTATGCGCCAATTTCGAAGAATACGCCTCGGCCTTGTTGCTTAGCTTTTTACTAGGGTAATAGACTTCAGTTCCCACTTTGATCCCCACTGACTCGACTCTGTCTGAGTTGATCTTGGCCAACGGCTTGTCCGAGTTTTTCTTTATTTGACTTTCGACCTTATGACGGAATTCGTCAATTTTCCTCATACGCGCAATCCATTCGTCAATTGTGTCTTTGTTGGCGGAATTGCCGGTATTTTCAGTAGGCTTCATAGCATGCACAACTATTGCTTCACGCCCGTGGTTCAAAAAGAAAGGCGATATTATACTGCCCGAATGCGGAACAGTATTATAAGCCAATTGAATCTTCGACAAATTCTCATCCCATTCCCTGTTATTCTCCTGTAGGAACGCGGAAATCATTGGCTTGATGGTACGATTAACGCGCTCGACCGGATTGCTCTGAGGATGGCTTAACGGGGTGGTGATATGTTTAACACCTCTTGCTAACAAAAGGGCTCTAACTTCTTTATTTATATAATCCGTGACGTTATCCGTGACAATTGACCTCGGGGTTCCCCAACGATCGAAAACCGCATCGAGTGCTTTAACCACGGACTTGCCGGTCCTATGTCGAACTGCGAATAACTCAACGTACTTAGCGTATAAATCCTGAACGAAAATCAAATTGGAGTTTCCCCTTTTTGTTCGCGTTTGAGAGACGACGGTATCAACGGATAACTGGGCCCAGGGTGATTGTAAGGGCCGGGTGGTCAATTTTCCTTTTATAGGTCTTTGATTGTGTTTGACCTTAACACAAATTTCGCAGTCCTCGAAGAAAGAATGAACATCTTGAGTCATACCTGGCCAGTAGTAATTTTGGCGGATTCTATCCAATGTTTTATCGTGACCAAGATGTCCTGGTTGCGGAACATCAAGATTTTCGCGAAGGATAGTGACGATGTCGCTAGGCTTGACTACCGTTTTCCATGGATGCTCATCATCAATTACAGATTTTTCATAATCAGGACGGTAATAGAACAGCTCGTCGTTCTCGATCTTCCATTCTGAAAATCTATCGGGCTGTCCTTTGACGAGATTGAATTTGGTCTCGTACCAATACTGATCACAAATCGTGTCTAACTGGACTCGTTCTAGGATGGTTTCTTCAATGACTTTTTCCCATCCATTTGGATCTACGTCGACACTAAACATGCGCGAGAATGCGTCAGGAGCTTCATTTGTGGTTCCCCGTCGATGCTCAACTGTTATATCATGCTGATAAGGATAAATTTCCCACCTAGCGAGGCGACCTATAGGATTTTTCAATCCATGGAGCCATTGCAATGCTTGATGATCGGTAACGACCTTGAATGGCATGCCCTTTAAATAGCATCTCAATTTCTCGACGGACCAGACTACCGCTAAACACTTTTTCAGTAGTTGTATAATACAACTCTGCGCCTCTCAGTGGTCGACTCAACACTTCAATCAATTATTCAATTCCTGTTTCCGGATCCTTCTGAACTAAAATTGCACCTAGGCCAAAATCACTAGCGTCGGTGTACAAAATGAAGGGTTTCCCAGGAAGTGGAACATACAATACTCACTTGGCGCAGCTGGGTCGGGGCCGTCAAGGCTCGATTGAATAAATTCACTATGAATGAAACATGTCAGGCGCCAGCTAGTCGACTCCCAACTAGCAAGGAAGCAATTAAAGCAAGCAAAACATAAGACTAATGAGCAGGAGACGAAATTAACAGAGGGAAATCCATTGGGGAGACCCAATAATAAGCAAAACTACAGATTCCAGAGATACATGATTTATAATGATTGAGTACTTACATTGTCGAATATGATTTGAATTCCTTTCGTCGATATTAATTTATTACTTTATTCCTTTTCTTGTTATTCTTTCCATTCGTAATTTCGTCGATTTCAATAATTTCGCTTTTCGTCGAATTTTCAATTATCGGTGGCACAATGGCCGCAGATAGACTCCTCACCAGTTACAATATATGGAACTCACTGCTCGGTCGGACGTCTGGCGAAAAGTGACGCTACCGGCTTGCCTCGCGCTTGAGGTCCCGCCGATAAACATCGCGCGCGACCCGCACGTAGGTTCCAAGACCCCGTGCCTAGTACTCAAGCCACTGGACGACCAGAGACCTGATATACCGGCGAAATTCAAATTTGAAATGTGTCGACTTCGAAATGAGCATTCTCATCTTGACCTCCACGGGTATATGGTATTTGATGTGTTGAATTATTTTGTTTCAATTAATCTCCTGTCACAAGTTTATCTTTCGGTAATATAATAAAAGTATCATCAACGTATCTAAAATATGCGTGCGAAGAAAAATTAAAATTTTTTATGACATTTGATTCTAAGTCTTGCATAACTAAATCAGCTAATGTTGCAGAAATTGGAGAACCCATAGGTGTTGCAAACATTTGTCTGTAAAAATTATTGTTAAATTTAAATACTGTTTGTTCTATTACAAATTTTATTCCTTCTTCAAATTTTTCAATAGGTAAATCTGTATAGTTTTTTATATAAATCCATCTACTTAAAATACTATAGATAACTAAATCAATAGGAACATTTGTAAATAATGAAGATACATCTAAAGAAACTATGATATGATCACATGGAATTATTTTATTAATTATGTTATTTCTAAATTCAAAAGAATTTTTTACTTGATATTATGGTATTATTAATGCTTTTTTAAGTATGCTGTTAAATATATTAGCCATTTTATAAGTAGGTGAGTTTATTAATGAAACTACAGATCGAAGTGGATAATTATGTTTATGAACTTTAGGTAATCCATAAATTCTAGGAATGTTAGTATCATGAACTAAAATATCTTTGCGAAATAATTCTTCACGTAAATATCCATTTATTAAATTTTTTTTTTAAATTTTAAATTAAATATTTCAATCACAATTTTCAACCAGAAAAAAATGTACTTGAATGATATTAATTAAAACTAAAATTATTTCATATATTCATATAGCAAAGAAGAAGAGGAATAGAAATCTGTATTTATTAAAGATGTTGATGAACTTCAAAAAATATTTGTCCTGATGAAGAAAACATTATGTTTTCGAAACGTTGGCAACAGAATAAAGGATTCAACAACTAACCTCCGTTTTGATTTGGTCTGAAGTACGTCAAAAACAATATCTATATTATATATTATTATTAATTTATATCACTCAGACAAACAACATCGCTCAAAACACCATCGTTAATCTAACATATATTATCTTTGACATAATTTATTGTATTGTCTTTTAAAAATTTTGACGGTTATCCTTAGTAAGGATTTTTTTCATCGAATTCCAACATCTTCATAGTTAAAATTAAATTCAACTTATTCAATTATCAATTTTTGAATAATTGTCACTCCAAAACAATTTTTAAACAAATCTGTTATGTAAAAATTTGTAGGTCATTTCATCTTATGTACTATGTGTTAGTAATTCAAATTAATCAATTTAGGTTTTTTAACATTGTGTTTTCACAGCAACATGTATCTTAACGAAATCAAAAATAATTTTCCAAATTCTTTCACAGATTTAAAAAAGTTCATCAATAAATTTAAAGAAATTTAAGAAATTCATTACCTACT